>CAEGAE010075973.1:0-37098 GCA_903067095.1 Girardinus metallicus
TTAAAGAAATGTGTGGGTAGGACATCCAGACAGCAGGAACTTGAGCTTAATTGACTTATAATTTCTTCTAGGGTTTTATAATTAAGTAGTTGAAATTGGGTCTTATGGATTCCTGTCCGGGGCTGGATAAGGATCCATCCCAGTAAGTTTGGTGCAGCTCAGCTCGAAACTGTGGAATTTAGAGCCAAACGTATGGCAGCGGCGTGACCTGTCAGTTCGCTGCGCTGCCATGACCACGCCCTCCATTGAAAACTCGTGGCACTTTAAAGCAAGTGAGACCAATTGTTATCTGTCATCCGACCCAAACACCAGGTCATGTCTGCATGTTTGCAGATAACAGTAGTCACCCCACTGTTGCCAACTCAGTGATTTTTCTGGCACAATTGGCAATATTTCAGACAAAAAAATCAGAAGGTCATGTAATCGGCCTGAAAACTTCAATCTGTGCACCACTAATTATCGTTATATTTCTTGAAAATAGACTCAAAACAACAATACTATCACAGTAACTTCTGGGACAATATATCTTCCGACAAAATTTGTTTTGGTGACGGGCCTAATTCAAGAAGAGCATATAGGGTGAAGTAGACAAAAGAAGGAGCATCACAGGAAGGTGGTTTTGGCAGGAAGGGAGGGGAGGCTTGAGGCATTAAGCCAGACTGCTGCAGAAGGAGAAGGAGAGAGGGAGTTGGAGTGGGTGGAGAAAATGCAGGCAGGCAGACGTCCAGATAATTACAAAGAAAGATATCGCTCCAAACAGTCAGGTAGGTTCGGCAGGCAGTCGGGACCAATCGGGGTGAATGGAGTCTGAAAAGAGAGTCGTCCAACACTCTGACCTCTGCTGAGTCATCTTTTCAAGTGTAACTTTGTGGGTGGATTGCTCGGCGGTACTTGTCATGTGCAGCAGGACTCTGGGTGCCCCCAGTGTCCGAGATCTCGCCGATCTATGTTGGAGCTGAAAGCTGAAGGACAGCTACAAGGACAGTTAAGGGGGGGGGAAATGCTGATTTTCATTCTGCTTGTTGTGTGACACGCATGGCCACACAGTCTTACTCCTCAGTGGGCGGACAGAAGTGTCAGAGATGCTGACTCTCCATGAGTTGTCAGAACAAACATCAACACATTTTGCTCGCAGAGAAACTTTCTTTTTTTTTGTTAGATATGTAAATGTTTGTGTTTTAACTTTTGTCATTACAGGTGGCTCTGCAGGAGTAAGCATTCCTATTGGCCACCGGTCCCCCGGTCGGCCCCGGGCATCCAGCAGCGGAGGCGAGGGTCATGGCGTAGAAAATGGGATCATCGGCAGCAGAAGAGGTGCCAGAATTAGAGGCATGATGCCCGATCACTGGGAGCAGGCGTTCAGTGACCCTGGAGAATCACTTTACATCGGGTAAGTGTTCACCAAACAGCCTAAAAATATTTATTTATTTTACCTAGGGAATGAGATTAAAAGAGGCTTAGTTTGGCCTAAAGACGGTAAAGAACAGCATTTTAATGACAAGCGACACTCAATATACAATTGTTGTCTAAGTTGAAAGGTTACTTCTTATATTTTCTTAACCTATTCTAAATTTTACACAAATCTTACTAAGTATTTTAGGTCCATTTTATAGTGCAAATATTTTGATGCATTTTAAATAAGGCAAAACTAACTTACAAGTAAGTTTTCAGGAAGAAATAGAAACATTGGTGAGAAACTACTAGTTCCACTTTTAACATGGGAAAAGTGAAATAATCTGCCAGTGGAACTTTTTCATCAGTATTGTTTTATTGTCTTAAAACAAGCTCCTATATCTTCCTTAAAAGTTACATTTGTTTATTTCAAGTGCACTAAGATATTTGTGCAAGAAACTTGACCAAAAATACTTGTTGAGATTTTGTGTTTTTTTGCAGTGCAGCAGATAATTTACATACTGAGAGACACGAGGTGGACGGGTGCAAATAAATGAGTGTATCATTGTGTTTTTGTGGTGCAACGTTAAAAACTAGAAGATGTTTTGCTGTTCCAAGTTGAAGCATACAGAGAAATCTTTAAGTCTTTTCAGAATTTCTCCTTATTATTCTTCCTCATGCGCTTTTCTCTACTGGTATTTTTATTGGATTTGGGTATGAAGGATATGGAGTAAAACTGAAGAAGGCTGATTTTTTATTTTATTATCCATTTCTTCCTGCTTAAAGACCAATTTGCAATTGATAAAGAAATTCCTAAAGGTTTTGATATAAAATGTAATGGCACTTTAAACATGTTATGATGCATGGGGCTCTAAAAAGGTCATCACAGGTCTTCCTCCATACATGAGAGTAAACATGAGGGCATATTAGTCTTTTGTTTCAGATTTAACTCTCATACAATGTTTGTTGCCAAACAACTAAATTTTAGTTTTATTTGAACAATTCACATAGTGTAAATTTGTTATCAGTGACACTTTATTTTATTTATTAGATCCTAATTTAGTTTTATTCTAATTTTAGTTTTAGATGAAATTGAAATGAACTGAATTATAACGTCACAGCGGAATGGATTTTTAGGTATAACAGATGCTTCAAAAGAGCTCAAGTCGTTTTGGATAAAAATGTCTCAAGAGGTTTTTTTATCTAATTCAAAAACTCACAAGTTAAATTTTTGCCTAATAACGTCATCAAAGCTAAGTCATTATTTTGTCCTGCAGCATGAATAAGTGAATTCTGGGGATGATTTTTATTAAATTTTTTTTTAAGGAAGTGTACTCAGAAGGTGAACAATAGATTAGCTGACAAACCCAAATATAAACAACTATTACTGAGTCAAATAACACAAATATATAAGAACAAATAAAACTAGAGAGAGTATATAACCATAGATTTCACATCTAAAATACTGAAAATGTTGGACTATGAAATACTCCCTTAAATCTACACAGAGATGGTAATGCAATGCTAACATGATTAATAATGGAACGATGTTAAAAAACACTGAATTAACATGCCCTCCAGTAGTGAACACAGTATTTAGCATGCTGTGCAGGAATGTTGCATCACAGTTTTTTAAAATAAAGTCATGTGTATTTTTAAATGTATTATATACATGAATAGCCACCGGTTTGTTTTTAAAACACACGGAGGCTGCTTTCTTATCACGCTTTCCCTTATTTTAGTCATTTACCATCAAAAGCGAATGCTTAATCTTAACTTTGAACCAAAATAATAAAATTTTACTCAAACATTAACCTTCACATCTCTTCAAACTTGTTATAAATGCAGTTTGTTTTCCAAATTTATAGCAAGTCCTCTGTAAGTTTGTTCCTACCAGGATATAAAACCACTTTCACACACACACTTGCACACATCCTGTTGTCTTCCTGGTCATTAGAAACACAGCATCCTTCCTCTCTTCTGGTGCCCTGCGCGTGCAGCCGGGTTGATAACCATGGACCATTTGGCTGATCCAATGGAGCCTTGGGTGAATCACGAAGGAAAAGGGAGTGGCTGCATTTTAGTGTCTTTTTTTCTCTCAGAAATTCTTAAAACCAAGTAAGTTCAAGTAGTTAGTATTTAGATGTTTTTTTCCCTCTAGCATTTTAGCCAGCTCTTAGCTAGAGGTAGTGTTGTTGTCTTTCATTATTGTCTTGCCTCGAATCAAAGTGGTTTTGTTTTGATTTAGCAGCGGTAATGTGGAATGGAAACACATGATTTCAATTAATTATTATAAAATAAGAACACAGATGCATTTGGAATGAGAAAAAAGGTAAAACATTATCTAAAATAAAGTTTAGGGTCTAGGAAGGAAAGGATTTTGTACAAATTTTTTTTAGGTTTTCCATGAATAGCTGGAGTATGATTCACTGTAATTCCACAGAGTGAAATGTAGTCAATAACAAAATGAAAAATAATAATTATATTGTAATTTTGCTAGCTGATAGCTCTGGATGCTAAAGTTTTGTGTGGGATAGTTGTGGTGCAAACTGAAGGACCTGTTTGTTAATTCTGGTGAAAATGGGTTCTGTTGTCCTCCCCACACGGTGGACTGGTGCCAGATTATAATTCTCTGGGAGAATTGTCAATGCAATGCAACAGGTTTCCCGTATCATCAGTCAAATAATACACCAGTAGAACTAGTATATTTTCATCAATATTAAAGAATTATTTACTTATAATAAACTCCATCTTGCTGAAAAGTTACTTGCAAGTTAATTTTGTTTTATTACAACAGTTTAAAGATAATTGCACTGTAAACTAGACCAAAATACTTGGTAGGATTTTGCGTTTTTGCAGTGAAAGCACTAAAATACAAAATGTTATTTGCATAAATGGACAGATGTATTTTTATAACAAGAAACTCATATTCTTACGCGTGTGTCATTCTGGAGTTATTTTCTTTATTTTCAATTTTTTGGTTTTTCTTCAGTACATGACCTTTAACCCCAAGTTTCCTACCAATTCATATATTTGAGTATTTGTGCTATTGGATGAATGTTTCTCCTCTTGCCCAATAACTGTTAGAGATTGGCATCAACTAACTCACTTATTCTTTGGTTACCTAGCAACCCACTCACTCTTTGGTTACCTAGCAACAACATGTGGAGTAACTGCCACAGCAGCAGTTTAAAGTTCTGCCACTTTTCCTCCTCACAACGCCTTAAAAAACAATAAACTGTGGATTGAAAACTGTGGATAAAACAGGAAAGGTCACAACAATAGTTTGGAAGTATTTCAGGTGTTTAAAACCAAAAAAACTAATCAATAATTATCAATATCAATCGATATGAAACATTTATATCGTGATACGTTTTCCAGCCATATTGTCCGTTCCTTCCTTGTCTTTGACTTCAATTCAAAAATACTTTATTGATTCCAGTTACAAATTAAATGTTGTTGTAACTCATATTAATTAAAATTCTTTGTGCGTTTTTGCCTGATTTAAACATTTATGTATCATTTTATCTATTTTTGTCATTTATTCATTATTATAATTTGACTAAAATTGGTGGCTCGTCTTCTGCCCGTTTTTCTACCCAAGGCGCAGCCCGAGGAGGACCAGCTGGCTGGGCCCTCGTCCCTCAAGCAGAGAGACCAACTACAAAAATGAATGTGAGCGTCTTTGTTTCTTCTTTGTTTTCCTTTCCTGCCCCTTCTGTCCCACCATGCAATTATCAGCACATGAGCAACATATTTAACAGTTGAACATGCTAAATGAGGCCACAAATTTGTCATGCACGGAAGCCGCAGACACAGCAGGCTTGTTAGAGTCAAATGAGATAGATTGAGATAGAATGAGCTTTTGGCCGAACAGTGGCATGTAAGTGATTAACGCCTAAAGCTCTGAGCTGCTGGGGAGCGGCCAGACCTGCTGCACGGGCTGGCAGGGTCAACATGGGCAGAACATGTGACTGGCATCCGTGTAATCTGCCCGTTTCAAATGAAAATGTCGTTCATGATGTCTCTCTGTGATCACAGCTACATTAAAAAAAAAAGGAACAGGTTCAAATGCATTACTTTGCTTTCATCTGCTCATGCAGGTGTAATGCCCTTTCTTTACCAGCAGAAGGCAGTATTGCATTCATTTTGAACTGTTATATGGATTTTTGATGATTTTTTTTATTATCTGTTGCTGTAATATCATCTTGTCTAGATAAAGACAACACAGTTTTCCATTGTAAGAGATGAATCAGGGGAATACACTCAACCTAAAACACATTTTGCAGATTTTTCTGATGTGATGTAACATTTAAAAATAAATTAAAAAATGACCTACATGACTCTGCAGAGCTTGGTCAAGCAAATGGATTATGTTGCCAAATTTAACTTAGCAGACAGTCAGTAATGGATTCTGCTTTTAAAGCAATCTCTCCACCATATGTTTTGGGTTGTGTAGCATTTCGTTAAAAGCCATCTGGCGATTGGTTCATACTGTTAAACTCCTTTTTCCTCCTTACTAAAGCCCTCCACTTCCAAGCATTTAGTTGTGTATGAAAACCTTGGACTGTTTCCACTTTTTTTGTCTCCTGTCTGGTGCGATTCTCTCACTAATCAATCTTCTGCCTCTTTTTTGTGTTTTTCTCTTTACATTGTTGATCATCAGGGTTCACGGACCTGCCTGAGGATCTCAGGGGTTTCCCTGTCCACGCACACTTGATCAAGGGCTCCAGAGGGTTTGGTTTCAACATAGTCGGAGGCAGCCGGCCAAGAGAGTTTCTCCAGGTCTACAGTGTGACGGCGAGTGGCCCCTCCACTCTTAAGACAGGTAAAAACCTTAGAAATGAAAATAATCTGATCTATTTTTGTTCTGGGTTCCAAATTGATTTTTTTCAATCACTGAAAAAGAGGTTTTTGCTTGTATTTGTTAACATAAAAACATCTTTAGCTTCTTATGTTAGCAGCTAGTACAGTTATAGCATTTAGCTTGTGGAAAATTTTGATCTGTTTACGACCGAGATCTACAAGAAACTACCAGCAATTTGAATCCCAACATGTTCAATTACAGAAAGACATAGAGAGCTGAAAAAGAAAAAAAACAAAACATCTTTGCAATACATCGTCTTCCTGACATCTGCTGAATGTCTTGCTCTCTCTCACTCTTTTACAGCCTGTACAAACTGTAGACTTATGTCAGCATGTTATAGAAAATACAGTTTTCTTTAATTCTCTGGCTTTTTTTTAATAACACCTCTGTGAATTTGAACATGGCTAACTATGAGGGGGGGTTTTTTGTCTTGATTGTAACATCATCCACACTGAAGGGTGTTGTCAGCATGAACTTGCAGTATTTGAGAAATATTATTTATTTTGTGAAAGCTATTGAATTGGTATATCTGCAGACTTGTAGCTATTATTACTTAAGTCATGGAAATGTTTTGGTGTATTTGAAGTAACAGTAGGGCAGGACGACATGCTTGAAAAACGTATCACGATATTAGGGTTTCATATCAGTCGATATCGATAATTATTATTTAGTTTTATGTTGAAATATCTGAAATATTACCTGTTTTATCCACAAATTACTTTTCAGATGTTCTACTCATTTTTTCTTTCACTCCACGACGTTCTTTCTTATTCTTAAGGAGTTATGAGGCACGATAGCAAAACCTTAAACTGCTGCTGCACAAGTTACTCAAGAGATCGTTGCTAGGTAACCACAGAATGATTGAGTTGCTAGGTAACCAGAGCGCGAGCGAGTGAGTTGATTCCAAAAACCTTGCTTAGCTGACGTTGAGCAGCTAATGTTTCCTTCTGCCTACATCCCCCAGAATGCTGTGCTGTTCTGGATTCATTGAAATTATTATACATTTAATCAAACGTATTTTCTGTTAATATGTATCAGTCTGTAATTAAAGTGTTTGTACATCTTTTCCTCACCTGCAGCTCCACATCTTTATTTTTACATACAAGAGAAAGTGTAGATAAAACCCTTTAATCCTGGTGGCTAGTAATCCATAATCTTGCTATCATAACACTTGCAAATACAGTGGCGCACATCCTGTTTACAGACTGTCACGCAAATTCTCACAGAGGCAACCATTACCGCTCCAGGAGGCCAGAGCACAAGCTGATCTAGTTCATATCTGTTAAATAGGCTGCTTTAGGCAGATTACTTTTTCGGATTAGTCCGCAAGCGCACAGAAGCACAGATGAATTTTATAAGCAAACACAGAGAGACGCGGTCAAATGTCTCTGCACTTTGCATGTTCAATGTTGGGCACAAATCAGACTTGGCTATTGATTATTGATTCACTTGAAAAACAACATAGAGCTGTACACAAGGCGACAGTATGGACAAATAGACGAGATCCTTAATGCAGGCATGGCATCCAACAACAGAAGTCTGCATCTGGCAACGTTTAATTTGATTTTATGTCAGAAATGTTCAAAATGCGAAGGATCCTGCAGTCAGAAAGTAAAGCACCTCGACCCGGAAGTTCAGCCTACGTGGTTCTGGATGGTTTCCTTGGTTCTAGTTTTACCGTCCCATTAGTTCTCAGGTAAATGGGTGTAGCATTTCCTCTTGTATTCATGTCCTAGGAGAGTCCCAACCGTCCCATGAACCTGAAACGTTTCAGCAATATTACAGATGATTGCCATGGAAACATGAAGCTGCTTGGAGATGTTATTGTACCCTCTAGCTTCTCAGACAGCGCTCATCTTTCAGCATTTCAGTTCCTTTGAATTAAACTGAATGTCTGATGAAAGTCCAGCGACACTAGTCAAAACTAAAGAATTTAAAACGTGTTACGCTACAATTAGCTGTCTTTCTAGGCTAACTTTGATTAAGTTCTTGCTATTTTCGGGACATATTTGCAACATAAATAGCAATATAGTTCTTTTCCCAATTTTATTTGTTTACTCATTTACCTACAAAAGACCAGAGTTGGATAGTAATTACTTACCTTTACAGTAACGTTTTTGGAAAAAAAAATTACTTTTAGGAGTATTTTTACTGTGCTGTACTTCTTACTTTTACTTCAGTAATTTTATCATGAAGTATTGCTACTCGTTAGTAAAATGTTTGGATACTTACTCACCGGACACAGACACACACCTGCATTTTTTTTTTTTTAGTTTCATAAGTTTTTTTACTGAACGAAATTAATTTTGAAAATCTTTTCATTTGCCTGATGTTATATTATAATTATGTTGTTAATTTGAATAATTTTCTTTTGGGTCCTCAAAATACCAAGTTTTCACATAATTTTACATATTGTTCTCTCTGATTATGTAGTTTTTAAATATTAAACGATTGATAATTTGATCAGCTCCTCAGTACTTGAGTAGCCTTTGTACAAAACACATTTTTACCCGAGTATTTTTGTTACTTTTACTAAAGTGAAAATATGTGCTACTCTTACTTGAGTGTAATTTATGCGCCCTCTACCCAACTCTGTAAAGGACATGCTGGTGTGCGTTACACATTAACCCTTTAGAGGACAGGGTAACGATGATATTTCAAAATTTCGCCAAAATATAACATAAAATTTAAAAAATGACATAGTCTGTTGCATATTACTCTGTGTGTTTTGTTTTGACTTCATCAGCGGACATACTCGTGTACATCAACGATGCTTGTGTGTTGGGAATGTCTCACAAAGAGGCGGTAGAGATGCTCAAATCAGTGCCTGTGGGCCACAGCATAGACATAGAGGTGAGAAGGGGGTATCCGATGCTCTACAACCCGGACGGTCGCCCCAAGCAGGCGTCACCAAGGTTACTGGACGCTGAGGACCACCATGTCGCGCCCACCACCACCCAACCACAACCTCTTCACCAGCTACCTCGCCTTTCAACACCGTCACCACAGAGCCAGCTCTTTAACGGCTACCACAGCGACAGAGGCTACGTGGAGCATGGCGTGACCCTAGATGCCAACGGAAATGCCACATCGTACGCATCCAGACTGCCTCCGCCGTACAGACGCTCCAGCGTAAGCAACGCTGCGCCGTTCTCCCCAGTTCGGCCACCGCGGTCACACAGGAGCTTAGCCATGCTGCAGTCGCTGGACCCGACGCTGGCCAGCCAGAGCGACAGTGAGGTTGTTTCTGCAGTTGGTTCACACAGGTAAGAACCCGAACGTCACCTTTTCAGACGCAGACATTACACTTTAAATGCAAAATTGTATTTATTTGAAGATGGCTAGTTGATTTAAATCAGTTTTAGTAAGTTACTTGGCATTTCCAACTCTCTCTACTTGAGTTGGATTAATTTAGAAAAAGTTTTTGATGATGGTGTTGTTTGGCTCAATACTTCGTGCATCCAAGTACAAATGCTTTACTTGAGGCTTTTTATATTCTGGAGGCAGTAATTTATCTAATCTGACTTATAATAAAGAGATAATCCCGTAGCACAGAACACCAGAACATTTATGTATCATTTTATCTTAAGCCAGGCTACATTCAACTAACTTAATGTTGCTTTTTTTTGTTGTTGTTGTTGTTTTTTGGGCCATTAATCAATTAATTGCATTTTTCTACGTGCAAAAGTCCAAAGCCGGAACCTTTGTTTTGCGTTTCTGGTATTCCTGTAAAACTGACACACAAGTGACACCTGCAAACGTCAGTGATGGCCGATAGCGAGAGTGAATTCATCTTTACAGGTTATTTTTTTAATACATTATGAGTATAAAATATTTGATGTAATTAATAATTCTGTGAAGTGGGAGAGAGGGTTGCTGCAGTGGTGCTGGCGTAAAGCACAACCCGCATATGGAGGTCTTAGTCACAGATTCGAGTCCCAGACTGATGACCTTTGCTTGCTGCATGTCTCCCTCCACTCTCATTACCCACTTTCCTGTCTGTCCTGTCTCAAATAAAGGCCACCAGAGCCAATAAAACCTTAATAAAACGAATTGGGAGAAAGAGGAATGTCAAGGACTCAATCAAACTAGTTTGTTTATTGTAAGTTACATGAACGGTTGATTTTTCTGAGTTGTGCTACGAGTTGGCGTGTGTTTTTTTAAGTAAGGCGTAGTCCAGTGTTTGCCTCCTTCTCTTTCTCCTCAGGGCGTCAATGGTACGAAATCACAATAATAACTCCCTTACGACACCGCAGCATCATTTGCGTTATGGAACGTCGAAGTCATCCGAAAGCGACTTATCCTCCTGCACCCTGCCGGGGTCCAGGCTGCCGCTCCCAGAGTCACCGCGGAGACCGTCGTCTTCCTCCGGCGGGCCCCGCAGCGCTCACTCCCACCTTTTCAGGCCACAGACCTCCCATCTCAGACCACCGCCCACTAGAGAAAGCCCCCGCCGGCACGGCGTCAATGGTTTCCATGGCAACACCAGCCCCACTGCCAGCCCCAGCAGCGTTTCCTCTCCTGGCGCGATGAGTGTGGGCAGTGGGTTCGGAGGATTCGCCGGAGGGGAGCTTGTTCCGGTGGCCTTGGCGCAGACCGAAGGAGACAGGGGCCTCGGGTTCAGCCTGATGGCCGGTGGTTCTGGAGGCAGGCTGACCGTGGTGGAGAGAGTCTTTGACAGAAAGCAGTGCAACTCCCTGCAGCCAGGGGACGCTGTTGTCAAGATCAATGGAGCTGATGTCCAGAGTCTCGGCCTCATTCAGGTAACAAATAAAACAGTCAGCCTAGATTATTTTAACAAGGGCTGGACAATATGGCTGAAAAGTGTATCGCAACACCAGGGTTTCATATCAGTCGATAGTAATAGTTATTTATCCAGTTTCTGCTTTAAATATCTGAAATGATGCCAAACTGGTGGTGTGACCACAGTTCTAACTCCTCGACGACGGTACTTAAAACATTTTAAGCAGTTATGAGACACATTGAATCTGAAACTGCTACTTTGCAAGTTATTCAACAGGCTGTTGCTAGGTAACCGAAGTTGGGGGAACTTGAAACTTCTTGCTCCCCAGCATGTTGTCGCTAGGTAACCGAAGTTGGGGGAACTTGAAACTCCTTGCTCCCCAGCATGTTGTCGCTAGGTAACCGAAGTTGGGGGAACTTGAAACTGCTTGCTCCCCAGCATGTTGTTGCTAGGTAACCGAAGAGGGAGTGAGTTAGTTGATTCCACCACACTGGAAAAACACAAAATATAGTATTTTGATCTAGTTTCTAGTACAAATATCTGTGTGCAGTTTAAATAAGACAAAACTAACTTACAAGTAACTTTTCAACAAGTAGGAGCTTGTTTTAAGTCAACAATTCTTTAATATTAATGAAAAAGTGCTAGTTCCCCTGGCAAATTAGTTCACTTATAACATGGGATAATTTGTCTTGTTAAAAGTGAAATAAACTTTCAGTGGAACTGATACTTTTTCCATACTTTCCATACTAACTGATACTTAAAATAAGCTGCTACTTCTTGTTGAAAAGTCACTTGTAAGTTAGTTTTGTCTTATTTCAACTGTAAAATAATAATTGCACTACAAACTAGACAAAAAGTACTTTGTAAAAGTTTTTGCAGTTCAGCCATGCTTATCTGGCGGAACTAGAGAGAGTAACTATTGAAGAATCTGTCAGACGTATTATTTATTGATATTGATCACACGTCTATCATGATATGTTTTACTGATTTATTGTCCAGCTCTAACTTTAACTTTTGAAGCTTTGCTTAATAATGTGTTTCAGTTTGACTCCAAAAAATAACCCCAACTTTTCCTTTTTTATAGATTCAAACAATCCTGCAGGAACACACAAAACAGGGAGAAGTTATTCTGCTGGTTTACAGAGGAGGTAAAATACTCTCAACCCATTTGGAGTCAGTAGCTGTGTTTCTATTACAAATGCAGGTGTGAGGTGGGCTACAGTCCATGGTCCATTTCTTGCGTTATTCCAGGCCCCTTTTTGGTTTTGGAAATGTACTAAATAGCTTTCTGCCCTCTGTAAGTTCTGGGTAATGGCTGTCGGGAATGCATATCACCCACTGACAAGTGGGACAGTGATTACCTATTATTTTCCTCAAAATCTCTCTGACTGCAGCGTGTTTTCTACGATAGATGCTGTCAATGTTGTCGGAGTGCTTTATTGGAACGCTGATTGGTCAGTTGCTGACAAGTGCCCTGGGATGATTGGGGGAGGATTGCTCTACGTCAGCATGGGGGCGGAGCCGGCGTCTTGAAATTATATACCAGTGGAAACCCAGCTACTAACTTCTTATCCTCTAATGCTCAGTGTTTATATCCGGTTTCTTTTCTCTCGTCCTTTTAGGCACCTATCACTCATCGGTTTCTCCGGGCTCGGTTCGGAGACTCCCTCCACCTCTGCTGCGCCCCCCTCCTCCTCCCGTTGACGCGGACAATTCGTCGTTGCTCCCAGAGGCGCTGCCCGTTCCCCGCATCGCCACCACCAACCCTCCCTCCCCGCTCCTCGCCAGCTCCTCTCTGATCCAGAGCACCAGTTTCCTGGAGTCGATTCCAGTGACCCTGACCATGGAGCCCAAAGACTGGATCGACATCGGCCTGGAAGACGAGGCCGGTGGCGGCGGCGTGTCTGTGCCTGAAGCGAGCCTGGAGAAGCGGAAGGGCGAGCGGACGCGGCGCTTCAGAGGGTTCGACGTGGAACTGAGGAGAAAGCCCGGGGAGGGATTCGGGTTTGTGATTGCCTCTCAGGACTTGGAGAACGGAAGAGGTAAGAACTAGCATCACCCACTTCGGTCCATTAAAATATCAGAACTGGAGGACTTCTGAAAAGCATTTGGTTACCTGCCCATAGCAATGGGTTTTATTTGGATGCCCTTGTGCAAAGAAGCACCATTAAGTAATTGCACATTAAAATTGCTTGGCATGGCCACAAGCCACTGAATGAGTCACAATACCTCATCTACATTTTTCTGGTGCATTTGTTCACC
This sequence comes from Girardinus metallicus, assembly GCA_903067095.1. Taxonomy (NCBI): domain Eukaryota; kingdom Metazoa; phylum Chordata; class Actinopteri; order Cyprinodontiformes; family Poeciliidae; genus Girardinus; species Girardinus metallicus. The sequence continues at coordinate 13,266 of CAEGAE010075973.1, forward strand.
TTGCAATTTCAAAGAATTTGTATTGCATTCAGTCTTTCAGGTTGGTTTATTACAAAGTGCTTTTTAAATCTCCTGGTTCTGGTTGTTTAAAACACATCTTTGTTCGACCTCTTCGGTATTTACCGTCGTCTGGGGCTTTTAAGTTCAAGGCTCTTTGCTAGAGAGTTCAGGTCCTTCCAGCTCTGGAGCACTTGGAGCTAATTGGACCCCAAAGAGCTCCGGTGAAGGACCGGTCACTCAGCTACCTGCAGAAGCACAAAACATTACCAAGTGTTTTCGTGTGAATATCTCAGTGCACTTGTAATAAGACAAAAGTAACTTTCATTAAGACGCAGGAGCTTTTTTTAAGTAATTTCTTAATGTTGATGAAAAATTTCTCGTCCCATTTGCAGATTATTTAACTTGTAACGAGATTTTTTCCATAAGTGAAATAATTTACCATTTGAACTAGTTGCTGAAAAGTTACGTTTGCCTTATTTCAAGTGTTATAAGATATTTGCACTAAAAACTAAACCAAAAACACTTGGTAAGACTTTGTGTTTTTGCAATGTAGGCCAATTTAAATCTTGTTTTTATGACTTTACCAGTTTTATCAAGTGCACTAAGACAGTGTAAGTATCTTAGTTTTGTCTTATTTCAAGTTTACTAATTTTAAGTAACATTTCAGGGAGATTTAGGAGCTTGTTTTAAGTAAATAATTCTTTAGTATTGATCTATAAAGGTACTAGTTCTGCCAGTGGAACTTGTACTTTTTAATCAATTTTAGGGAAATATTTACTTAAAACAAGTACTTATGTTTTGCTGAAAAGTTAGTTATAAGTTAGTTTCGTCTTAAATCAAGTGTACTTGATATTTGCACTACAAACTAGACCAAAAATACTTGGTAAGATTTTGTTTTTGCAGTGAAGAGATACAAATTCTTTAAATCTGTCTGTTTTTAACAGAACAAGAGGTGCTCAGAAATTAGTGGATTGTTTTTTTTTTCCATAAACTTTTTAATCCACTCAGTCATAAACGTTTCCTGCAGAACCTTTCTTTTGTTGTTGTTGCAGCAGAGCGTGGAGGTTTATTTATGTCCTCTCCGGGAAGAGAGCTGCTCTTATCACCCCTCAGTTTAGTGTTTATTGCATCCACAGCAGGTGAAACGCAGCATCCCCAACGATGCGTAAGCCTCTCCTCCTCTCTGGGATGCAGATAAAACCGCTCTATGGCCGAACACAAACACCTGGCGTGTTTTCACGCCGATAAACCCCCATGTCGTCTTATCTTGTCAAGAAGTCGCCTCCATCCCCGTCTCTCTCTCTCTCTCTCTTTTTTCCGTCTGTCCCGTCTTTCTCTCCCTCTCCGCCGCTCGTCTCATAAGCTCCCGCCCACTCTCCGTCTCTCACCCCCCTCTTCACTCTGCAGTAAAAGCGTCCAGTCTGGTTTTTCAGGAGATTAAAACTCTCCCCCTCCCTCGCACCTCTCTGAATGCTTCAGGGAAATGCTGAACATTTCCCTCGCTGCAGAGCAACAGAGGGGGAACGGCCAGCCTGTGTTTTAGCTCCTGTTGCAAGTGAAACCTTCAAGCTGCCGGATTTGGAATAAAGGACATTTTTTTGTTGTTGTTTTTCTTTCTTTTCCTTTTTCTTTTTTTTGCTTTAGCTAATCAAAGAGCCATGCTGGAGAGACTACAGTCTGCTTTGAAAACTGTAAAGGAGTCCAAACGTAAATATTTTTAATCACTTCATGTTTGCATGTCCTGAAGTTTGCTTGTGTGAAAGTTGGTCACATGTCTCAGGTGCTGCTGCTGATGTTGCCGTTTCAGAAGTGGACTTTTGCATGTTATGACTATCTGTGATTTCTGAGCCGTCAGAAAGACGAGAGAGAATTTTAGCTGCGTTTTGAGGAGAACCTGCCGACTTGGTGATGACAGAGAACGGGGGGCTGTTACCTTTCATGAATGGTGGCTGCAGGACGTACCGCAGTGGGATTACGGTAGACACAGAGAGCCACGAGGGAAAGACCCTACAGGATAAAAAAAAAACAATCTGTGCGTTCGCATGCAGCTGTGCCTGTTTTCCCACATCTGTGACCAAATGTGTTCGTCCCGGTCTCCGGGCATGTGTGTGTCTGCACAATGGTGCCGTGTGCGTGTTTATTCATCTGTTTGCTGATGTATTATGCATGATAAGAAGACTATGTCCAAAGCTGCCTTGGCTTTGATCTGACCTGATTGCCGTTTCTGCCTGGGTCACCCAGATTACGTCCAGATTGGAGATGTTTCTGGGCTCTGAGTTGCCTTTTAACCGAATCATCGTCCCTGTCTGACATGCACTTCATCTCCTGTGGCATATTCTTCGCCCCCTCGCTACAGGTTTAATCTGTTAACAAGCGTTTTAACTTTAAATCAAACGTATCCAGAGAGCTATGAGGGTTTTTGGAATTAAGTGGAAAATGTTTATTCTGGGTTACGTAAGGCCACTGGCAGGACTCTGGAGGGGCCAGCTGTCACCAAAACGCAGCTTGCTCTCAACGCAGGGATGGGGGTGGAGGGGCCAGCATAAAAAAAACAAGAAGATTCACATCTGAGCAGAGAAAATCTGTAAGGAGCTTCTTATCTGCTGGAGGAGATTATTGTAGGAACATTTAAATCTCTGCTGCTCCGTATTTCTTCCTCATCAAACTCATACGCTGGTCAGCGTTGAGCCTAAATCTGAGCGATCTCATCACACACAGGATAAGACGAAGTGAGGAAGCTAAGGGAGGCTGGTTCTGTGTTTTACTTTGAAACCGGCGCATCACAGCAACCCACTCAGTTCCATATCATCTCTGACCTCTTCCTCACACGTCTTTTATTTACTTACTTTACTTATTGCAGCTCGTGACGATGAGCAGTGCAGAGGCTCAGAGTGGAGCATTGCCAACATTGTTTCCCACATACAGCGAAGGAAAAAGTATTTAAATAGATCACGTGTGTCAAACTCAAAGCCTGAGGGCCAAAACCGGCCCACTGGTGCTTTTATGTGGCCTTCAAGATAATCGCTGTGTGTTTTAATATTGTTTTATCAATCAAGCCAAAGCTGTTTTTAATCTGTATACTGCCAATTTACATCAATGTGAAAAGATATTTAATATTTGTTTTTATTTTAATAAGTATTTATGGAATTTATTAATATTTTAAGTTTGTTAATGGGTTTTATTAATATATTCTGTCACAACAAGCCCTTTGAGAACATCAAATATCTTAATAACGGCACAAAATGAAAATGAGTTTAACACCCCTGATAGTTTAAGTTTCTTTTATTACACAGTATTGATAGAAGTAATTTAAGAGTAGACATTGACCAATAATAATACAATATTTGATGCAGATAGAGGGGCAGTTTCAGTTTACATTGAATTTCATGAAGACAAAAAATAGAAACTAGACTTTGGAACAACAGAAGCTGGATGGAAGGATCTGACGAAGAAGGGACTGAGGCTTAAGTGATGGGAAGGTGATTATTTGAATGCAAAGCATTACAAATTCAAATTAATAATCAGCTTATATAAAAGAAACAGGAATGTAATTAAACAGAGAGAAAGCCAAGGGAAACGGTAACCAAGTAAAACATGACTAAACGTATAAATAGAAGATGAAAAAAGAGAGAAATCTCAAACAGGTGGAGCAGGAAGTAAATAAACTGAACTTTACAAGAAATAGATTATAAAAATGAATATCAGCCAACTGATAGAAACAACGGATGTTGAATAGGATTCAAATAGAGACCGTATGAACAAATGTAAAGGAGCAAAATGTTCCCTGTAAATTTACAAAAACTTTGAATACATTTTAACAGATGCTAATTACAACTTCAATAAGCTTGAACCACAAATTTCCCTTAAAGGCAACACAGTAGCCACCAGTAGGACTTGTAAATCAGTTTGAGAACTATGGGTTAGTTACATCTTTAGTGCGGAAGAGATTTCTGTTGGTATCTTCATTTACTTTTAAATCCAAGTTAGCTGATTAAAGACGCTAAAGCTAATAGTTAGCCCGAGATTAGCTTAAACCAAAACCATCTTCAATCAGCTCCAGTTCCCAACAATTCCTGAATTTCCCCACTGCGAAACAATAAATTATATTTATATTTCATTCTGATATCTTTGACTTCATAACGGTTCATGTGAATGATTTTTAAGTTGTTCTTTTAAGAGTTAAATTAGAGATTTACAAAGAATCCGATAACTATTCACACAGGAAGTAGGGCTGATCAGAGATCTTCCTGAAAACAGCATTCAAATAGCATTCCCCTAATTTGCTATAATATGTTTCATTTTAATGAGGCAGACATGGTCCACTTCCTGTTTCACTTCAGAAAGTAACGACTGGATCTCCATCTTCTACCTCCATCCTCCATGTGAATAAACATAAATGTCCTTAGAAATAAGCCTCTAATTCAAACAGACCAGCGGGTAAAAAAATAACTGGATAATCAGCCACAGCATTATTTATACTGGAGTTGGTTTCAGGAAGATGTTACCTGAACCCTCCTGAGTCATTTAGTCTGGATTTAAACTAAATTAATATGTTATTTAGTTTAAAACAAACTGCAGATTATACCTACTGCAGTTTAGTTATAATCTGATTTATATTTTATAACAGACCCTCTCTACAAAAACAAAAAACCTGAGCGATCCCCTTAAATGCTTGCAGAGAAAAAGAAATGTTGCAGTGCATTTCTTTCCGACATGAGTGGCATACTAATGCAGACAACCTGCAAGTTTGCAGAACAGCAGAAAATTACTGACGCTGTATAAATATTAGGCGTAAAAATCCAAAATGTGACGTTGCGCGACAGATTTAGGACAGAACAATCAGTTCTGGCCCGAAGGCTTCTGGTCATCACTCCTTGTTCTGGAGGTAATAGACGAATCAATGGAAAGGGGGGAAAATGTTGCTGGCGCGCCAGAAAAAGGTGAATTGGGATGAAACAAAGGGGGAAATGTTTCAAGGAGACGAAGAGGGTAGAAAAAACTCCCACTGGAAGTAATTTATAGGATTAACCCAGCCAGAAAGCAAGCTGAAGCTTAATTACAGCTTGTTTTAGCACATCTAGCATGTTCTCTGTTGGGGTAAATCTTCCTGCTCTTAAACGGAATCGATAATAAAAAAACAAAACGCTTTTATGCTAGTTAAGGTTGTATTACTTTAAAGACGACCTGATTTGTTTCCTTGAAGAGGTTAAGGTAGGTTTATGGGCTACACAAAACATTTTCATTACATTTTTTTGCCTGAAGATCATTCTTAGGTAATTAGATCTCTGCTCAGTTCTGCCTATTTTAAGCTCCTTTCAGATCAAGCATAATACATCTTTGATAAGCATTAGTAGAACCTCCTGCGCAACCAACAAGAATGCAGCAAATGGTTTCTGGTAAGTGAACAACTAGGGCTCTCAACGTTAATAATCTAGAACGTGTTAATATAACATAAGTATGCACTAAGCATGGCCGGCTTAGTGCATTGGTGAATTACAACCAGCTTATATTTGACATCTCTAAATTACATTGAAATAAAATTACTTCCTTTAAACCTTCCTGAATAAGAAACAATAAAACATTTTCTTAAACACATTTTGAAAACGGGTCAGTTTTGCATTTGGTGCTCACAAAGTTAAGCTTAGTATTAAATATTAAGCATAAAAATCCAAAATGTGACAGATTTAGGACAGAACAATCAGTTCTGGCCTGAACTGATTGGGCCAGAACTGATTGATTAATCATGGTGTAATTAAAGCATAGAACATTTTTTGACCAATTGACACCACCATCAACAACAAAACACTTGTCTTTTCCAGCAGCCGTTGTACAACGCATACAGCAGTAAAACCAGCTGCTCATTTTCTAGACACCAAAAAAACAGTAAAGTGGTTTTATTTTTTATTTGGGCAGTTTTTAGAAGCAGTTGAGACACAAATTAAGTACAAAAAAGTGCAAAATGTGACTTTTATATAGTAGGTCCCCTTTAAATATGAAATAAAATGTTATATTTACCATTTAGATTGGTCTGATTTTGTTCCTGTTTCAGCTGCGTCCCTCCTTCCTCACCGCTTCGTCACGGTCCGGCGCGGCAGCCCGGCAGCAAAGAGCGGCCAGATCCGGCCCGGAGATCGGCTGGAGGCCGTTGAGGGCCGCTCAGTGGTGACGCTGCCTCACCGAGAGCTCGCTCAGATTCTTCGCAGAGCCGGAAACACGCTGCGCCTAACCATCGTGCCCCGGCCCAGCACCTGTAAGCAAACACGACGCAGAGCCAACCGGCCTGGATCTCGGTCAGCAAACTAACCAAAACCTTAATCCATCTCAGACGCTTCAAACCACACAGAAACCGCCGACCATGACCACAGTCACAGGGGCAGGAAAGGTCAGAGGTCACGCCCAAAGGTAAGGACTTGCTTCTCCCGAAGACTTGTGTGCTTCCAGAAACGGGAGTGTTCATTGTCGCCTTTCTGCCTCCCTGCCAGCGGGACTCCAGGTATTACAGCGTCGACCTCGACCGCGGGCCGTCGGGCTTCGGCTTCAGCCTCCGAGGCGGGAGCGAGTACAACATGGGCCTCTACGTCCTCGGGCTGATGGAGGGCGGCCCTGCGTCACGGAGCCAAAAGATACAGGTGGCGTCTGACTCTAGAGAATCCAACTTTTAATTTGAGCAAATTTATTCAGCAAGTAAAAGTGGCCTTACTCAGAAATGCCAAATAAACAAAGGTTTATTCTTTCCTTCATCATTTTTAATGATTTTATCATTTATTGTATTATAATTGAACATTTATAAATCATTAATGTTACATTACCAATGCTATATTAAGCGAGTCTGTTTTAATAGTAAATGTAAATTGTTCATTATGTCAGGAAATAACAACAAAAAGTCACACTGCAACAAAAAGCAGCACCTTACAAAGTACTCGAGGTCTAGTTCCTACTGCAAATATCTTAGTAAACTTGAAATAAGACAAAATTAACTTATAAGTAACATGTCAACAAGATAAAGGAGCTTGTTTCAAGTTTCAAGTAAATGGTTCCTTAATCGTGATAAAAAATGCCAGTTCCAGTGGCTGATTATTCCACGTACAGCAATACGTTTTTCTCATGTTATAAGTGAAATAATTTACCAGAGGAACTAATACTCTGTCATCAATATTAAGGAATTACTGACTCAGTTCAAATTGGGACCGAAATGTTCGCTTTCACACTGCACCGAGTCAAACGACCCAAACCGTTTGAAAAATCTGTTCCCCTCCTCGCCTGTGGGGGCGCTGCACCAAGAACCACTGAAGAAAATGACATACAAACGTCTGAAGAAGACACTGAACAGGACTTCCTTCTTTGCGAAAATGTAAACAAAAATTTTACCAGTTGTAAGATTTCTTTCTGTCTGTGGTAAAAGATCATGAGCAATTTCTCCCGCTACTTCTAGACACTTTTAGTTCAGTTGAATTTACCCACAATGCCCTGCACTGTAGTCCACTTCCTGCTTTTGGTGCTATCTCCGGTCCATTTGACGTTCACATATGAATTTGAACCAAAACTTAGGTTTCTAGGCAGAGTTCGATTCTTTTTCACACTTCAGCAAACGAACTGAACTCTGTAGAAAAACAAACTAATCTGTCTAAACAGGGCTGGTGTGAATGCAGCCTAAGCAGCTCAAGAGATTGAACAGCAGTCATAAGTATGCAATAATTCCTAAATACTATGCAAAAACTACAGTGTGTACTGAAAAGTTTATTCTGTAATATAATGGCAGAAAACCTGGCGCTTCAGAAACGCAGCAGCTAACATATCGGGGAGAGTTTTGATGAATCAGGAGACATGCAGGTGAAACACCTGCTCACCTTTTGCATTGTTTTGTTATTTCCTCCTGTGAGTGGAATGAAAAGTGACGGTGTACTTGCAGGTCAGCGACCAGCTGGTGGAGATCAACGGGGACAGTACGACCGGGATGACCCACAGCCAAGCCGTGGAGATGATCCGCCGCGGAGGCCACCGGATCCACCTGGTGCTCAAGAGAGGCAACGGCTACGTGCCTGATTACGGTACGACGACGCCTGGCGTTTTTCAAGATTAATCCTGCAAAAATACAAAACCTCTCCAAGTATTTTAGGTTCAGTTTCTACTGCAAATACCTTAATACACGTAAAACCTGACAAAACTAACTTACAAGTAACTTTCAGCAAGAAGTAGGAGCTTGTTTTAAGTCAATAATGATTCTTTAGTACTGATAAAACACTAGTAGATTATTTCTACGGAAAAAAAACTAGAGTTCTGACTTTTCAGTCCAAATTCTTGTGATTTTTCATAATAAACACTATAAAAAAATACAAAATCTTATCTTGCATTTTGCATACTTGTCCAAATATTTCAGTAAACTTGAAATAAGATGAAACTAACTTACAAGTAACTTTTCAGCAAGATATAGGAGCTTGCTTTAAGTAAATAATTCCTTAATATCGATTTTAAAAAGATCCACTGGTAGATTACTTCACTCATAACAAAACATTTTCCCCATGTTATAAGTGAAATAATTTACCAGTGAAACCAGCACTTTTTCATCAATATTAAGGAATTATTCACTTAAATTCAGCATGTAGTGCTAAAAAGTTACCGTAAATTCCGGACTATAAGCCGCTACTTTTTTCCCACACTTTGAACACTGCGGCCTATAATATGTTGCGGCTAGGACATGTTTTTTTTTTTCTTTTTTTCATGGCGCCAAAAACAGTAGACCAATAAAGTTGAGGAGTTATTCACAGAGGTCCAATGAAATTGTGCGATACATAATGGTCACTTTCACAGTTACGGTCTTGTAAATCAGTCATTTGTTCTCACCCTCATCAACATGGAAAACACTCGAAGAAAAGCAAACGATGCCGGTTTTAAGTTAAAGGCGATTCGTCTGGCGGAACGGAACATTCTGCCCGTTACAGAGTTATGTTTTTCATTTTGCGATCATTGCGCAGGAACATTCACGGTGGTTGATTAGCTAACTTAAACTCCTGCTCTCCTGATAATCTGTCAGAAAATGTAGTTTTGCATATTTTTGTGTTAACTGAACCGAAACACTCCGAACTGCGCAGCGAGAGTTCATGTTACGGTGATAAAAGGTTAAGCTCGGATAACGTACCCCCACTTTCTTTACATATATTTTTTAATTAAAGCTTTTTTCTGACCCTTGGACTTTATCTTGCTGTCGTTGTCTTTACAATTAACATCTGACAGACAGTCGGATACCTGCGGCTTAAAATCCGGTGCGGCCTATAAAAGTACAAAATTGATTTTCTTCCTAAAATTAGAGCGTGCAGCTTATAATCAGGTGCCTCTGTAGTCTGGAATTTACGGTACTTGTGAGTTAGTTTCGTCTTAGTTGAAGCGTATTAAGACATTCGCACTAGAAACTAGACCAAAAATACTTGGTAAGATTTTGTGTTTTTTGCATTAAAAGCACTAAAATACATGTTAGGTGCCTGAATCTACAGATGTATTTTATAAGGAGAAACTCATGTTCTTATATCTGCATCTTTTGGGTGTTGTTTTCTTTATTCCTCTCTTTTATCTTAATGACTAACTAAAATCCTTTCACATTCTCTCTTCCACCTCTCTGATTTCTCTCCTTTTTAATCTCTCTCTTTAAAACCTTCTTTCTGGTAACATTTCCACACCACCTTTACCTTGTGCTTGTCTTCCTCCTCATTTCCACTCGTTTCCGCTCGTTTCTTCTCTTTGCCTCTCAGTGGAGCTCTCCAGTTTGTCTCTGTGTATGACCAACTCCAAGCTAGGCGAGCCTTGCTTCTATGTCATTGGACGGACAGAGAATACGCGGTTGGTAATGGTTCCTGTTAGTTCTCCCATTTTCTGCCTCTCTACATCTCTTTAACCGCTCACCACTGCTGTCTGCGCTCAGTAAAAGTTAGCGTATGTCGGACTTCCTCATTAGTTAGTAATGAACAGCGTTATGTTTCTTGCAAACTCGCCTCTGAGCAGAATGCTTTTGCCTTCATGATTTGTGAGTATGTGAATGCATAATCTGAGAGCACGCTGATAAATAAATGCATGTTGTATGACTAATTCATGTTGCAGCAGCAGAAGTAAGGATGTTCTTACCCAAGACGACCTTAAGAGCAGTGAAACACTTAAGCTAGAAGCTTTTTAATGTGCGGTGCCTTGCAGTCGTATTTATGGGGGTTGAGCATGAAAATCACATTTTGTTAGCATTTTGTCTGACAGACCAGCACAAAGTTTTGCATAATTGTGAAGTGGAAGGAAAGGGAAGCGTGGTGTAAACCTTTTCATGATTAAAAATCTTCAGTATCCACCTAGCAACACACGCAGAGCTCCATCATGTTTTATCAGTTTGTTTTACCGCTGTACAATGGCTGCTGGAAAAGACAAGTGTTTTTCTGTTGATGTACTATCCAGAAACCACTTTCTTGTTGGTTGTACTGAAAGCTCTACTGATGCTTTTCAAAGATGTACGGTTGTGTATAAATGCACATGTTTGCAGACATTTTTGAGTTGGGGGGCGTGGCCAGCAGCAGATTATTAGGATTTAAAGTGACAGGAGGCCCTAAAACATCTCACTAGGATTTTATGTGACAGACGAAATGTTTTATAAATAAAAAGCCGAAAAGTGTGGAGTGAATTTGTGTTTATCCTCGCCGCGGCTCTAAGCTTTATGGCTGCAGCTGCAAATTTTTTATGGTAACAGCTCTAACTTAGTTACCCGTAGATCGATAGGGCTGCTCTTTGACTAGGCCATTCTGAATAAATAAAGCTTTAGTTAAAGGAGATCTATTATGCAAAATTTATATTTTTGTTCTTCCATTTGGATCTCTTCTGCTTCTAAAAATAGACAAAGAGCTTAAAGTAAAAACTTATCCAACCGTATTTAGGATACAAATTTTTTATCAAAATCTTTTGGAGTCTAGAAAACAATCCTCCTAATTATAGTCACATTTTGAAGAAGTGACCAGATTGAAATCTTATTATCAAAGAATGATTTTGTTAGTAAATATGTTTATATATATAATTAACATGTTCTACTTATCCTGACCTATTTAAGGAAGAATAATTGGTCGTGTTTAAAGTAACACTACCTTAACTAGCATAAAAATGTTGTATTTTTAATTTAAGAACAGGAAGATTTATCCAAACAGAAATAAAACAAGCTGTGATTTATTTATAAGTAAGTCCTTTAAATAAAGTCAGTGAAAAAGACAAAATGTGTAAAATTGTAAAACTTCGTTCATACTTTTGCAAAGCACTGCGGATCAGATAAATCTGTCAGGCAAAGATTTTATTTTTCCTGTCTGTTTCCTGGCGACTCATCTTGTTTCCTCTCCTCCTCACCTGTTCAGCCCGTGAGCACAGAACCACCTCCTCCTCCCTCCTGCACAACCCCAAAGAGCAGAGTCTGGCTGCAGTGAGCTCCACCGGAAGGAGGGGGCGCCGCGCCAAGCAGACGAGGAGGAGCAGCTCGGTGGGAGACGTGAGGGAGAGCGGGACGGGAGCGATCAGAGGAAGAACGAGAAGGAGGCGGGGCTCGGTAGGAGGAGGTCGCTTACGGAGCCCCGTCTCTGAGCGCGGGGACGGGGAGATGAGGAAGAGGAGGCCTCAGAGTTTACCGAGAGACGTAGTCAGGAAATATGAAGATGAAGAGGCAGGAAGGGGAAGAGGAAGAGAGAAGGAAAGAGGGAGGAGCAGACAGAGAGAGAGGAAAAGCAGGAGTTTGGAGAGGAGGAGGATGACAGAGGAGGAAGAGGAGGAGGAGGAAGGACCTGCTGCTGAGGAGGAACCAGAGGGAGGAGCGGACTCAGGAGAAAGTGAAGACGGCAATGTTTTCCTACCTATTCCAGTCCCGACCCACAGACTCCCCAGACCGAAGGAAAACCGGGAGGACGAAACTGATGAAAACTGGAACATGGCGGCAGAATACCGGGGCCTGAGGAGGGACGAAGAGGAGGAGGAAGACTGCGGCGCAGAGTCGGTCATCTCTGATCGGCCCTTACCAGGAGTCACCGCGGCGGGTCCGGAGTCACGCAGGGAGCCGTTCTCCTTCCTCGCCTCCACGCTGTCCGAGGACCAGCTGAGCGACGCCGCGTCGGAGTCTGAAGACAGCCAATCAGAACCCAGCGTCTCCGCCGCCAGCATTTCAGGGCTCTCGCTGGCCGCCGCCGCGCTGCCCGGCCCGTGGCTCGTTCCGGGTCAGCAGAGGCTGGTTCAGTTTGAGGACGAGCAACACGGGCGGGACAGGAGAAGAAGAAGCAGCAGCAGCGCTGTCTCCTGACTGTTAACGAGAGATGAAACATGCAGCATTTAAACGACGCGGCATCAGATTCTGTTCCATCTCCTCTGGCACCAACCGACTCTGAGTCACTTTAAACCTGCAGCTCATATTCTTTGTGCCTTTCTGCAGCTCATCTCTGGACGACGACCCGCCACATTTCGATTTGAGCCTCCACCGAACGCTGCAAACGGTTTTCCAGAACGCTGCTGCACATTTCAACCTACCTTCAGTTACCGACCCCCACTGCAAAAACACAAGATATTACCGAGTGTTTCTGGTCGACTTTCTGGTGCAAAATGTCCTGGTGGACATGAAATAGTAGTTTGACTCTATGGAACGCTGTGCAATAAAAGAATAAACGGTTATTTCTTACGGTAATGTTGATTTAAAAAAAAAATACCGATAGATTATTTCTGTGGAAGAAGAATAAGAAAAAAAAATCTGAATTCTGAGGAAAAAAATGTCAAAATTCTGATTTAAAAAAAAAAAAAAGAGTCCAGGTTCTGAGAAAAAACTGAATTCGGAGAAAAAAAAAAATCCAATTTCAGAGAAGAAAGTCTCATTCCTCCCCCTGGTGTTCCTAATCTGTATATTTCACTTATAACAAGTTAAAAATGTTACTGCCAGTGGAACTAGCAAGTATTTATCATTATTAATCAGTTATTTACTTAAAATGCTGAAAAGTTACTTGTAAGTTAGTTATGCCTTATTTCACATTTACCAAGATATCTGCACTAGAAATTAGACCAAAATTACCTGGTAACATTTTGTGTTTTTTGCAGTGAATCCACTTCATTAGCTTCCCTCTGTCCACTTTTGATTACGGCAAAGACTTTTTACCTCATGAAGATACTGAGCAATAAAAATGCTGCGACTGTCCGAGACTATCAGCCGTCCATATGCACGCCGCTGCGTGTGTGTGTGCGTGTGTGTGTGTGTGTGTGAAACCCTTTTTGAAGCTTCCCTATTCTGTAAATATCTGTAAAGAAATAAGTTAAGAGTTTATTGTAAATATTATAATTGGAGAAGCTCTGATTTGTATACCTTTAATGAAAAACCCGTATATTTGAATATATGCACCAGATACACACATATAGACACATATATCTTACAAATAACAGGTAGCTGACCGTTTTTATTGTTGTGCGATGATGTGAAAATCGGTACCCAGCTTTTGTGAACACATAAATATAGAGTGCCTTCCAAAAGTATTCACATCCCCTGAGCCTTTTCACGTTTTGTATCGACACAACCACCAAATGCAGTGTTTCATTTACCATCGATGTGACAGACGAAATGTTTTACAAATAAAGAGCTGAAAAGTGTGGCGTGAATTTGTGTTTATCCCCTCCCCCCGACTCGACATGAGCTTTGTCTTTTAGGGTAACGGCTCCAGTTTAGTTGCTAACCCTCAAATTGATTCTTTGACTAGGTCATTCTGATGCATTAAAAAGCTAGTAAAAGGAGACCTATTATGCAAAAATCACATTTTCCATTTTTTCTACTTCCATTTGTGTCTCAACTGCTTCTAAAAAAAAAACAAAAAAAAAAACGAGAGGTTAAAGTCCTGCACCTAAAGAATAAACACCCAGCCGTTTTCTGGCAATAAGTTAACGTTGTTTGGTGTTTGGAAAATTAGCCGTTTCAGAAACATTTTCTGTAACGCTGCGCTGTTACCTAGCAACCCATGCGGCGCTCCAGGACATTTGGTCAGCTGGATTTACTGCTGTACAATGGCTGCTGGAAAAGGCAAGGGTTTTGTTGCTGACTTACCCTACCATATACCACTCGCTACATTCTTGTTGGTTGTGCAGGAGGCTCTACTTCTGCTTTTCAAAGATGTACGGTTGTATAAATGTGCATCTATTTGCAGCCATTTTTACGTGGGAGTGTAACCGTTAAAATGGGGGCATGGCTAGCAGCAGCTGTTTATTTGTATTTAAAGAGACAGGACGTCTTAAAACAGCTCATTCTGAAAGTAGCTCAAAAATCTTATCCAAGAATAATTTTGTACAGAAAATGTGATGAAAATGTTTTTTGTAACCTTAGATTTATCCTGATCTGTTTAAGGAACCGTAATAGGTCACTTTTAAAAACACGGCTCTATCTGGCTAGTTGTTTTTCTGTCCTGCATGCAGCTGCATCCGTTCTCCCATGTGCTGTGAGGCTGGAGAAAAGAGCTTGATGCTGCCACCACCGTGTTTCATGATGGCCGTGTTAGTTTTCTGCCACATTTAAATTTGCATGTAGTCCATAAAACTAAATTTCGGCACCTTCCTCCACATGTTTCAGTTCACCACATGTCTTGTGGTGAACTGAAACAAGAAGACGATAAAAATCTTCTCTGATTGATGCTCTTCATGCCAGGACTGTCAGTTTATTTGGACATGGATGATTTGGTAGGTTTGCCAAAGGGCTGCATGACGTTTAAAAAGAGCAGCATGGAATGTTGCAATTACAAAACAACTTCTGGTTAAAAAGTAGTTTTAAATAAAAAACTAACAGACTCCTCTTGAGAAGGATTAGCATGCCGTGTGTGAAACCAGCAATCTAAAAAGTTCTTAGCAATATTAAAACGGCATAAAATCGTGAGGCAGCAACGCAGTGACTTTTTGTCCTGTCCTATTTTCTGTAACCTCTGACCTGTGAAACTTTTCCACCTGCTGTGTTTTTTCTTGTTTTATTCTCCAACAAACCTCTGATACCTTCTTTGAACACCTCAATTTATGATAATTTTGAATTATTTTGTGAAAAATAGAAAACAGTAAATTACTTTCAGTAGTTGTTTTTGATATGGCGGTTGCCCAGGGTGGCATTAGAAAGGGGGCAGCAGTTTGAACAAGTTTTAATGTGCTTGTTTTTCTGCGTCTTCTCTGCCACAGAAATCCCAATTATAGTTGCTGAAGCTTGTTGTGAAACATGGTTGCCCAATTCCAATCATTCAGAGCAACTTTTAGGTGCATCCCTGCTCCCTGAATCAAATGACTAAACTCCTGAATCAGCAGTAATGAGTCATTCATTTGATCGAGCTGGACTGAAGTAGGCCACCAAAAATCTAATGAGGTTGAAGGCTGTGAATACTTTTTCAAGGCACCGTAAACATGTACTACAGATAACAGACATATGTTCCTATTTATTACTGTGCAATGATGTGAAAAATCCCACCTTTTGTAAACGCACACACACACAAACAAATGTAGCACCTGTCGTAGTCTTAAGTGAATGTTTTGTAAAATGCTGCTTGAGTGTTTCAGAGTTAAACCGTTAGCAAAGGATGCCAAAAAATATGCACCCGGCGTGTGTATTCATATTTCCAGTACTGTTGTTATTGTGTATGTGGGGTCAGAAGAAAAAGAGAAAAACAAAACAAAAAAAAAACAATATCTAGATTCCTGAGAGTGCTGTGCCCATCGTGCCACGTACAGTTGCCTTGGTAACAAACCACTTTATCCTAACCACTGATTTTTCTTACTGTGAAAATCTTTTGCTCTGAGGTGTCTAGTACTACGGATGGGTGGGCCGTTGAGGAATTTCAGCCATGCCAAAACAAATATTTAAAAAATAAAAAAAATCTACAGAATCTGAGCTCTGAGATGGTGAAAATAGCACATCATTTTCTGTTGCTCTCTTTTTAAATTAAAGGATTCAACCTGAATGGATACTGTGAGATGTTATTTTTCTATTTAAATAAAGATAAAAAAGATTTTTCTTTATTTATATACTCAGGTTTTCTGACACTTTGCTCTAGAAAAGCCATTCGGGTGAGAAGCTGCTCTTCATAGCGCGATGTGGACCTGCATTGTTATTATTTTAACGCTACAGCAACGTTATGTTGATTTTCTGCAGCTGCATTAAGAGACACAGACTGTTATTACTACCAGTCATCTTCCAAAAGCATAAATCAACTTTACCTACTGTTTCCAGTCCATTTGATCGCATTGATGTGGTGCAAATGAGCAGACGATCATGTTGTATTCTCCAACACACTGTAGCTTTGCCTATTTTATAATGTTTGCTAATATTGTTATTTTTTAATATACATGTTCATTTTGAAATTGGCTGAACTGTAAAGTGGAAATAAAGTGCTGAAGCAATTTTTTTTTTGCATTGACTTGAATGTCTGCGTATTATTAATGATTTTGGAGCCTCGTTAATAGACAGCAGATGGCAGCAAAAATGCATTAGAGAGTTTGGACAGAAAATAACATTTGTTTTATTTCTTTTTTGTAACTGCGATGTTATTAGAAATAAAAACAAGAAGTGATATCCTGCAGATGAAACATATTTAATGTTTTTCGGGGTAAATCGCAGGATTTTACAGTTATTAAACCAAACCGAGAACCTCAGGTGTTTTTTTTCTTTTTTTATTGTTGTTTATTTTTAATTTTTTGTTTTTTTTGTTTTTACTGTGTCAGAGCGAGAGAGAGAGCAGGTGAATTAACTGCGTTTCAGTTCACATATGAGCTCTAAAAATAACATCGCTCTGAGGCTTGCTTTCCTCTCTTATCTCCTGTAAGCCACATCCTTCTGTTCAAGTCAGCTGAAGCGAGAAATAAGGATAAAAACAAAAAAGAAAAGCTTTGTTTTATATGAGGATGATGCGTGATAATACAGTAAAAAGGAAACTTTGAAACCAAGTCTTGGGCTTTTAAATATAGAGAAATGTTCAGCGCAATAGGAGCAGAACTGCACTGGTTGTGTTGTTCTCTCCTCACTGGATTTACTGAACGAAAGAAAAGACCCAAGACGATACATGAGATTCAAACGGGACTTTCAAAATAAAATACACAAACATGCTTGGTATAAACTAAAGCATCGGTGTCCAAACGTTTTGAGCCAAAATTGTCAATCGAAAAGTATTTGCGGGTCAAAAAAAAAAGCTAAAATCAAGAAAATAAAGTAGTACAATTTTTTGTTTGTAGGGATGTTATTTGTGTTTGCCATATTAAAAGAGCAGCATCTAGTTTTCAAATTCTTTTGGGGAGAATTTAACACATTCATTCTCAGTTATTAGAACAGGATTTCTTATAACTTTTAAAATGTCTGCTGTATTTAGCCAAATTCAGCAAATATTCATGTTTTGACCCACTGTTTATTGAAATCTAAGATTGCATTCACACTGAAGTGACCCAATTATGGTTTTTTCTTTCTTTTTTGCCTTAATGCGACCTGTATCTTTTCATGACGGTCTGAACAACACAGATCGGATTTGTTTTAATGCGACACAGGGTGCTTGGGTATCCGATCTTTTCAAATGTGACCTGAATCTTAACGGTCAGGTCGCATTCGTGGAACGGAACGTCATTGGTACTCGACCAACGTCACTATTCTGCGCCCTGATACGCGCAAGAGGGAGGGAAAAACAACAACATGGCGGACAATAATGAGGATTAAGTTGTTAACATGCTGGCTCCGGTCAGACAACAACTTTAAAATAGTAGGCTATGCTCCAACGTTAGCATCCATATTTACTTCCGCAAACACTGAGCACGTCTTCTTCTTCTATTTTATGGTGGTAGGAAAACAGCTTAACGTTCATTACCGCCACCTTCCAGATTTGAGTATGTGTCAGATGTTTTGTTGATTTTAAGCAACGGGCACTTCTTTTCATGGCTGTTGGCAGATTGTTTGAAGTTCACACTTGAGATAACATACAAGTCGGAAGTTCGACCAGAAAGAAAGAAAATCCGATTTCACAAACAATCGGATTTGGGTCACTTCAAGCTGCAGTGTGAACGTAACCTACGACTGCAGTTTAATCAGTGAAATCATAATTTTTGTGTGCCCCTGCCAGGTTGTATTTTATTGTGAAAGTCCCTACCGGATGTTCATTATGTTCCATGTGAAAACTTGACGGAGATGCGCTCCTGTGGAGAAGCCAAACGCTTTTTTTCCCCGCTGATGAGACGCGCAAGCAGCGAAACCTCTCTGTCTCCTCGCCTGCTGAGAGGAAAAGCATCATCACCTCACTTCTGCACAGACTGAGAACCTGAAGCAGCTGAAGAGCACATAAGTAAGAAAAGCGGCTTGGCGAACTCTTTAGACCCAGTTTATATCAACAGCGAAGGCTGCAAACACAGAAGTGCAGTTTTAGGATTTGGACCGTGCAAATAGTCCAGGTAGTTTTTTTTTATTTCCCTTTAAAGCAACAACTTGTGCGTTAATGCTGAATCTGGAAGGAAAGTGGAGGAAAAGACCAGAGACGCTCAGTTTGGGATTTGAATTTAAAAACCCCGGGATGTAGTGTTTTGGGGTCTGTTGTCCTATTTTGCTCGGACCTGTTGGGAGAGAGGATCTGGACTCCCAGGATGAACTTCCCAATCTAAGTCTGCGTACTTATTGCGCTTTGAAGACATTTTTAAATCATGGGTTGAAAGCGGAGAAGATGTACTGCGGGGACACTCAACGTGGGAGGGAGCTGATTTTTCTCTGTTATGTAATGATTGACAGCGCCTGATAAGAAATTGGTAAATCACAACCCGCACCATTTTCCCCACCCCTTCCCCTGTCTGTCTAAGAAGTGTGCTTTTTATTCATATTTATAATTTAGTAAAAACTGATACCATTAAAGCTATTAATAGTGTAACTTGATGATCTACTCTCTTTAAATCTGTCAGAAAATTTAAAAACCAGAAATCCTTGTTAGTCTTTAGTTACCCTTGTTTCTCCCTCCACCAGATGATCTCTTGTTGTTTTTCTTTAAGTTGTGAATCATGATGTCTCAAACTCTTGACCTTCTCTATGGTGGAGTCAAAATGACTGCAACTTCAGGAAACCAGACTATCACCAGTATCCTGAGCTTCATTTTGAGCTTTGAACCCTCTTCATGGCGTAACATGCTATAATGCTCACTCTTGCCCTCATCCTTCGGGATATGTAGTCATCCTGAAGCTCTCAATCCCTTCACCTTTGTGACTTTCTGTTTCTGAATACCAAAGGTCAATAGTTAAACTTCAGCAGAGACTTTCTTGGGCCCTCCCTCCCCCCAACTCATTAGGGCTGGTGGGGAGGGTGGAGGCGAAGCTCCAGCTGGTGGTGTTCACACACACCAAGAAAAAGGCTCCTACCATGGAGTCCAACCCGGAGAGCCCCAACCGGGCTGTGGAGTACCTACTGGAGCTCAACAACATCATTGAGAGCCAGGCCAAGCTCCTTGAGACTCAGCGCCGGCGCATTGAGGAGCTGGAGGGCCAGCTGGACCGGGTCAGTCAGGAAAACCAGGACCTGAGGCTGGAGCGTGGCCCACGGGGGTCCGACACCCCAGAGCAGAACCACAACCACAGCCAGCCTCTGACCCTTCCGGTCCAACCAGGCGGTGGCGGGGGCTGCAGCGGGAGTGGTGGCACCTCAACGCCTCAGGTGACATCTGGATCAGCCACTACTCCAGGGCCCAGCAGGGAGCGGAGGAGCCACGCTAGACTGACGCGAGGCCTGTCCTGCGGTTCCTCCAACACGGACCGGGACCGGCTGGAACGCACTGACAGCACAGACACCAACACCAGCTCCAGCGCACGCAGGAAGTAAGTCCACCAAACACACGGGCCTCATTTTCTCTTCTCTGTAGAGTAATCAGGATGATCTAACTTCGGGTGCATTCACACCAGCCATGTTTAGTCCAGTTTAACTGAACTCTGTCTAGAAAGTCCAGTTCGTTTTGGGAGGTGTGAACTCTGATCCGCTTTGATCTCGCTTTGGTTGAAGTGAACTCTGGTGCGGTTCGAATGCAAATGTGAAAGGGAAGTGAACTGGAGACCACTCCAAAAGCAGGAAGTGAACTGTAGCACTGGGCATTCTGGGTAAATACAACCAGAACAAACGCGAGAGTGTAGCGCAAGCAGGAGAAATGGGTTATGGTCTTTTAGCTAAGACAAAAGAGAAATCCTACAACCACTAAAATCTGACGCCACTCTAATTTTGTTTACATTTTGTGCAGAAGGAAGTTGCACTGATGTCTTCTTTGGAGGTTTTTATGTTGTTTCCTTCAGTAGTTCTTGGTGCAGCGCCCCCACAGACGAGGAGGGGGACAGGTTATTCAATTAGTTTGGTACATTTGACACAACAGAGTTTGAAAGTGAGCCACCCCACTAAAAATGTAACAAATGTTGTAATTCTGGTCCCCAATCGAACCGAGTCTACTGGACTATCAGGTGTGAAAACATCCTCAACGTGCTTCAGTTGATGTAAACATTTTACACCAGCCATGTTTAGTCTGGAGCGGTACAAGTGGATATGTGGAGGCAAACGGACCAAAGACCGCACCAAAAGCAGGAAGGGAACTACCGCACAGGGTCTTCTGGGTAAATGCAACCAAAACAATCGCAACAGTTTAGTTTTACCTTGTCTTCAGTTTTACCAAAAACATGAGAAATCCTACAACTGCCATAATCTGATGCTACTTCATTTTTGTTTATGTTTTGTGAAGAAGGAAGTTGCGCTCGGAGTTTTCTTTAGAGGTTTTTCTGTTGCTTCCTTAAGTGCTTCTTGGTGCAGCGCCACTTCAGGCAAGGAGGGAAACGTTTTTTCCAATTGGTTTGGTTCATTTGACCCAATGTAGTGAGAAAGCAAACCTCACCAGCTAAAAATGTATCAAATGTTGCAACTTTGGTCCCCATTAGAACCAAGTCTACCAGCCTGTGAGGTGTGAAAACACCCTTTGATGGCTGACCGCAGTCTCCAGAATATCTCTGCTCTGACAGAACATTTCCATGGTTAGCCTTCAGTCTGACAGGCAGAGAAAAGCAACAACCTTTCTTGTCATTGGTGATAATCCTCACATTAAAGCTCTGGCTCTCAGTGGGGGCATTTTAATGCAGTACCATGAGAAAATTAACACAGCACTGGAGGATTGTGGGTAAATTGTTAAAAGCCCAAGGTGATTTTTAAATGGTAGAATAATGTCTGACATCCCTGGGTGTGAACAATATTCTGTTGAAGAAAAGTTTAGCAAGGACACTTCTGGGTCTCTTTTCTTCCTATTTTTTTTAGAGTAATGGAAAAGTTAACTGAATGAAAACATGATACTATTTTGAGCTGTTTTAAGATTTACGATTGATAACTTTAAAAAAAAAAAACAACCAAACAAACAACTAAATCTCATGACAGCAACTCAATGCATCAACTTGCTGAAGTTCCAACATCATTAATCAGACTTTGAATGTAGTATTGTTGTTGGTACTTCAGAAACTGCTGATCCACACAAACATTTCTCTCAAAATGGGAAAATATCCAATTAATGGCACTTGTTTGGATTGGACAAAAATGTGTTGTTGGTGTCAGAGGAGAGAGACTGGTTTGAGATGATAGGAAGGCAGTAGTACCACAAAGAACAAATTATTATACCTTTGAATTCACTCCAGACCTTTAACTAGATTGGCTAAACTACAAACAGGAAACAGAGGTTATGACTTATAAAGGTTTAGCAAATTACACAGTAGCAGACTTTTGGCTCCCATAGCACCAACTGGGCATAATTTATTCATAAAGCTGCTTCAAAACTACTTTTTGAGCATGAAACTGAGAACTTTTGCAATAAAAAAGTGTTTGTGTTAGTAATTTAGAAATATTTGCGCTTATGTATGATGGTAAATGTGACTTTCTATTACTTGCCACATCATTATGGATTATAATATTTAGTAGAAGTAAGAAATACTGCCACCTGCAGTTTGGAGTTAGCTTCGTTTAATCCAAAGTTTTTGAGCAAGTTTGCAATAAACTCATAATTATGCTTTTTTTTTTTTGCATTTCCACAATAATTCATAAGAAATTGGAGGAACTGATTGATGTAATTTGGCAGTAAAAAGATAAAAACTGCATTGAATTGACTGATAAAATAATATTTAAGCAGACTGTTATCTTGACTGTTCTAATTTTTCTCTATTTTGTTTTCACGCTCATTCATAATTGTGAGTTCATTGCAAACTTGCTCAAAAACTTTGGATTAAACGATGCTAACTCCAAACTGCAGGTGGCAGTGTCTCTTACTTCTACTTCTCTGCGGCCTGAAGCTGACTTGATCTCAGGTTATAGTCTGGGATTGACTATCTTAATCCCAGATGGTAAGTATGACAAAAAGTCACACTTACCATCATACATGCTCACAAATATGGCAAAAATTCCTCGCAAATATTTCTAAGTTAGAACCACAAAATCACAAAACAACTGCAAAATCTCAGCGTGACTGATCTGTGTGAAAAGATGGTGATATTGTAACAGTTTTTTAATGGGTTTTATCGATGCATCCTGCCACAACTGGCCCTTTAGGACATTCATTTTCTTTTTTGTGGTCCAAAATATCATCCAGATTCTGGCTGGATTAACCACGATTGATTGATTTTGGGCCCAATCGGCACCATTCCCGTGTTTCTTTGGCCAGATGTTCTGGCAGAGTTGGACAGATTATTATTCAGAGGGTTCCTGTTGTTTTGAAGAGTTATTGACATCTCTAAGGAGGCCCACAGCATCAGAGGTCATCCACCGTGTTTAACTGTAGGCGTGAGAATATTTTCCTCCAAACTGGAGCGTTCGTTGTCAAAAATCTACTTTGTTGTGTCCTCCCACATAAACACACGACTCCAGTTAAAGTTTAGCTAATTCAACATGTCTGCGTTTGTAATGGTAGAACAGAAAAGGCTTTGAATGGTTGCTATGGAAACTGCCGCCCATTGCTGCAGTTCTCTAACAGTGAGAACTGTTAGAGAACTTCCATTACCTTGATGCATATTAGATAAATAAGGGTCCAGCCAGGTGGCCAGTAGGTGATATGAAGGTTGTATGTGATATTTATAACCTAGAGAAACAAAATGGATTAATAATTAGACATTCTAACTCAACATATAAACTTAAAGGTGACCTTCTATGCTCCCTTAAACAGGTCAGGATAAGTCTGTGGCCTATTCAAAGCTTGTTCATTAAATTTTTTTTGTTTTGCACAAACTCATTCTTAGATTATGAGATTTTAGTCTGGTCAGTTCTGCCATCCAACCAACCAACCAACCATTTTGAGCTCCTTTCAGAATAAAATGTTTTAGGGTCTCTGTCACTTTAAATCCAAATAAGCTGCTGCTGATGCGCAATTATACAACCGTACATGTTTGAAAAGCCTCCCGCACAACCAACAGGAATGCAGCAAGTGGTTTCTGGGTGGTAAGTCAACAACAAAACACCTGTCTTTTCCAGCAGCCATTGTAAAGGGAATACAGCGGTAATCCTCAGACCAACAGACTGAAGAACTCCTTTGTTCCTTGTGCAGTTAAACTCTTCAGCTCCTCACTGGAGGCTGGAAGGAGGGCTGACAGGAAAACAACAGAAACGGGGAGTATAGGTCTGTTGATGTGTTTAAAAACAAACAAAAAACGTTAATTTAAGTATTTGATGTATGGGTGCAGTGTGGAAGACGGGAACTACAAATTCCCCTGACGGAAAATCCCAAAGGGATTCATAAAGTTTCCATCCATCCAACCATCCAACCAACCAACCAACCAACCAACCAACCAACCAACCAACCAACCAACCAACCAACCAACCAACCAACCAACCAAC
>CAEGAE010075983.1:0-16875 GCA_903067095.1 Girardinus metallicus
CCGTTCCATTTGGGAAGACAAAATCCATTGATGGAATAACCTGGTCATTCAGTATATTCAGGTAGTCAGCTGACCTCATTCTTTGGGCTCACAATGTTGCTAGATCCAGTAGGAGGCTTGTACCAATTTGCTTAGTTAAATCCAGGTGGCGACTTTTATTTTGGCCAGGCAGTGTATATTGCAATGTTGATTGATTTGTAATAAACTACACGGCTTTAATTTGAATCTCAAAACCTCTAGGTAGAGTTGCATAAAGAAATCAGCTCATAAATGAAATGAGAATTTAAAGCTTGACTGTCCCAATTGGATATTCAAAAATCGGATATTTTTTTTGATCTGTGAACCAACCATTTAACCCAAAAGTTACCGTAATAGGCTGCACTGACATAGAGCACTGTTACAAGCGTGCACTGACTGCAGTTTTCACCCTTACTGCAAATCTTTAAAAAGCCTGACCCGCTCCAATTTTGGCAGATACCAATTTTTTTGGTCTGAAATGTCGCTAAATACATCAAGAAAGTCGCTGAGTTGGCAGCAGTGGGGTCACATGACTAGGTCATGTCTGCAAACGTGCAGGTTTGTCAGTCAAACTTCTCTCACAGCAGACCAAGAGGACAGTGGCTGATTGTTAGACCTTTGCTGAAGTAGACAAGATCGATGGATAAATTCGGCTTCACATTAAACATCGGCTGATTTATCTGTGCATCCCGAAATCTTACAGCAGAAAAGCCTAAAAGAAACCATTTCCACTAACAATGTGCTGTTTATATTAAGCAACAAAATAAAGTGTTAAAAGCTCTTTAAAAATGAAACTATTCTATAGTGAGCGTATAGTCACCGTGTACAGGTTATTTCACTCATTTGCTTAGATTTTAGTCATTTATTCCTAGAGTTTTAGTGTTTGACAGGAGTAATGTGCAACAAGTCTCCAGTTTGTGGACGTTTCATAAAATTGATGTTAATTACAAGTCCAATATCGAAAGATTGTAGTAGTTTGTTCTATGTATGTTTATTATAGTTCCTACAAAAAAATATACATCAGCAGATCAAAGCATGACTGCTGCAGATCAGAGAACAATAACCCTGTAATAAATCTCTACCTTTAAGCTATTATTCAAAACTTTAAGCTGTGCTATTGTGTTTACTACAAACGCACTGAATAAATCAATCAGTAGCTCAGAAAATGAGCAATATGTATTGTAGATTCAACCTTCTTCACAACAACCCACCTGTGAAGGTCTTTCAGGTGTTTCTGAAGAAGCTTGTTTCACCCGAGCTTCTGGATCGGACTCCCTAAAGAAAAACAAAATGATTGAAAAGAAGTTTTGCTTCTTGAGGACACAAGCTGAAAACCAAACATCCTTGGTTACACTTACCCTGGAGGGGGTGGTTCACCCTGACTGTTTGAGACCGCAGGTAAATGGAGGTCAACAACAGGAGCAGCAGCTGGTGACGCCTCCTCATGGTCAACAGCAGGAGCAGCAGCAGGAGGAGGAGAAGGACTTGGAGTCACAGGAGCTGATGAGCCATCGGTACCACATAGAGCAGCAGAGGTGGTGGAAATGGATGGAGCAGCAATAGTGGTAGAAACGGGAGGAGCAGGAGTGGCGGTGGAAACAGGAGGAGGAGCAGAGACCAGAGGAGCAATAGCAGGAGGACGAGGTGCAGGGGAAGGGACTTCCACTTTGGGAGATATTGCTGGAGCAGGTTGAGCAGCATTGGCCAGGAGGGGATCCTGCTGTCTAGACAGCAAAGGTCTGACCAGCTGAGGACGAGGAGGAGGAGGAGCTGCGTGTTGGACCTGTTTACGGCCATGTTTGGTGTAGCCAGTCTCATTCTTAAAGTTGTTCACAGCCTACAATAAACCAGCATGTTAAAAATCACTTCTAAGAGTAAAGCTCACCCAAAAACTGCTTTAGAAAAGTCACGCAAGTAAATTACCTGTCGAAGAAACTTGTTGGCAATGAGATTATCTGGCGAAACATCCGACTGTTTGCAGCTGTAGCAGATGTGCTCCTCTGAGTCTAGCAAAGCAGTTCTGATACCTGGAATTAAGCAGGCCACCATGGAGGATTAAACAGGGTATCGCAACGTTTTCAGCAAAATGTCTGATTCTTAAGACTTTTCAATGCTATCTTGAATGTATTTTAAAACCCAAAAACTATGAATACAGGGCATGATTGGGAATCCTGTTTTATTCAAATCAAGCATAGAAAAAACATTTCTGTGGTGCTTGTGGCTCTTGGCAGTAAGTGCACATGGCGTTACATATTCACTTATTCATGGCAGAAGCAAAAAAAGTCAACTAGCAAAGGTATTTCAAGTCACAGAACCCAATGACGATGTCATTGGGTCTGCAACTTTTGACTTACAAAAGAAAAAAACAGAAAATATACAAGATAAAATAGTCCTGTCATGACAAAATTTAAGACCTGTGATTAATGTATTTAAGGCTACATTACATTTTTGATTAACTTAAAACATTGTAAGGACTAAACATTCGGTACATGCATTCAAAAGTTTAAGACTTTTTAAGGATGCATGGACAGGTTGTTGATAACTTTTCTTTATGATGCTCAAAATAAGACACTTTAGAGCTCATCTCTTTCTACAGGTTTTCCCTTCAACAATACACCATGACAGATTAAGACCAACACTAGTAAAAGCCCTTATGTAGTTAGCCTGGGAAAGGTTAACATTCATTTAAAAATAAATGAAGTGAACATGTTGTAAATGAAGCGCCATTAAAACTTCACCTCATTCAAAGCAGTCGAGTTTTTATTTTATAAAAACCGGAATGATTCCTTACTCATGGTTAAACAGATTCACTTAAACAAGAGACAAGGTGCAGGGTAAAGGCATCTCAACCCTGGCTAAACACACAACTTAATGGAGAGAAAAAAAAAATCGGATCTCTACACTGAGTAATGACTGGCTGTTTTACATGATTAGAGTCACTTGTATAAGCTGTATTACCGACTTCTCAACAACTCACAGTCGTCGCAGTAACTGTTTCCGCAGCAGGGTATAACCACAGCGTCAGTCATCAGGTCATTGCAGATCGGACACAGGAGTTCATCGGGGATCGGGTCAGAATCATCCTCAGATGACGACTGCTCGTGGGGAACAAACGGAGGTCGTTCCTTTTTTCCTTGAGCATAGGCCTCCCTGTCAATCAAGATTGAGTTTTTGTTATTTTAAAAAGTCTTGTGTTGTGAGACAAGAGAAAATACTTGGAGAAGGAAAAATGACTGCAATACATACGCATCTATAGCAGGTATAGCATACTCTCCAGTGCTGGTCAACATTGCTCCCTTAGCGCCTGGGTCAGCTTTCACCATGAAGCTCTGCGGTATCCCCTTACTGATCCTTACTGGTTTGGGACCTTCCACACTTTTATCTTGTACCTAACAAACAAAAGCAAAAAATAAATAATCTACTGTCATTACAAGCATGTTAAGACCTCAACTCTCAGCAATCAGACATGTGCTAAAGAGTTAATACTACTGATTATTACAACTAAAAAGTTTACCACCATTAGCAAGGGGCAATGCCGGATGTAGTGGCCAGTCTTGTTACACCGAAAGCAGGTATAATGAGCTGGTGGGGGTCCAATGGCTTTCTTGGAGTAACTAAGAGAAATTGACTTAAGTGAATCTCTACACAAAACATTTATATAGAACATTTACACATAGGACAGCCTGATTAGTAAAGAAAAACATCCTTTTACTGACTTTATTGGATCATAATCATGGTTTGATTGAGTCATCATGGCTTTAATCTTGTCCTCCTCTGAAGCATTTGCATCAACCAGGTTTGGTGTCTAAAGTGCATAATGAAAAGATGTGAACATTGAACCAAAAAGCAAATATTAAATTCTCTCCTCAAGTCTAACCCCAAACATCTTTGAAAAACGTTTAAAAAGAGGAGAATGTACCTTAGCAAGCTGAGCGAGAGTCAAAGAAGGAGAAGAGTCCGTCTGCAGGAAAATCAATAGTATACAGATTAAAAATGTTAACTCATCTAGTCGACACACACTGGAAGATGAGAGCACAGACAGTTCACCACATCTGTGTCCAGTCCACTCAAGTCTTCACAACATCATCAGCATATTGTCAACACACTTAGGCAGCAAATCAAATGTTCAAATCAGGACATTGATTATTAATGATGCACAGGGGCTTATTGTTCAATATTTCTCCAAAATTGGATTCTAACATCTGTCCAAAATAGTTTATATTGACAAAAATGTTTAACTGTGTTTTTTGGAATCTGTCCCTAGCGCAGGCACTTCTATTCCCTTTAGAGGTATCAGAAGTTTTACTGTAAAAACACCAAAGCAAAAAAAACTAATTTTACCAAATGTTTTCATAAGTGCATTCCTTTAAACTTATGATAATCAGCCAGATATGCACCATTTATGGGTTTCTATCAGGAGAAAGAAATCAACATAATTAGATTTGGTAAACATAATCAGGTTTACTTTTACTATGATTCCACATGAGGCTGAATCATTTCTGCTACATAAGCTCTGTTTGATGCAAAGAATAAAGGCATATCCATGAAGCTGCACATGCATACACCTGGCCCAGTCCAGAGTTCCTTCATCTGGCTAATCCTCCCAACCAATTCAACAATTGAAGAATTAGTGTTAATTTAACTAAAATGTAAACTTATTTTAATAAGACTAATCATGAAAAACTGCATCTTTTAAGCTTTCCCTAAAAACAGGTTTCATCTACTACAGAAAGGACAGCATCATGAGCATCTGTTTCAGAGTTAAAAGTAAATCTAAAATACAGACAAAAATTTGAGTTTGTTCTGTCCCGCTTTTAAAAAGGCTGTTCATAAAAGAATGGCACATGAGTAGAAGGGGGCACCAGCATTTCAATAAAGATTTGTTTTTTTTTAACTGTGGGGTGCCTTAGAGCGAATACACAGGGATCTGGTGCAAATGGTTCTGACAGAGAACCACTGAAAAACTTTATTGACAGGTTCTGCAGCTTACAGGACACACGACACCATTCCACCTCTCTCTGCAGTAACCGTGGAAGGCCTCCAGAAACTCTGAGGGCATCACAGGTTCGATAACAGATTACAGCATCTTAGCAAAAGGAGCGTCATCAGGATCACCTTGTAAAAATAATCTCAACAAGTCATGATTTTCTTGAAGTCAAGAAAATCAGCTCAAAATTAGCTGTTTAAAAAAAGAGATCTTAAAAGCTAAAAAGCTCAGCTGAGTAAAGCTGAGGGTTCGAAGGTCTAAAGGGGGTATGTGCAGACCATCCTTAAAACAAGGCGGAATTAATATATTTGTGATGAAATTGTACAAGACAAAAGTGACAGATAAGTTATGGGAAACCTTTTGAACAGATTTATGTTTGTGCACAAAAAACTTCCTGAACAAAAAAAACCTGACAGATCTACTCAACTTACACAACTTCAGTCCTTAAAGTGGAATCAAAATTAATAACAATAGATCTCAGGCATACTTTAATTCCTTAGGTTTTTAACCAGATAAAATATGTTCACAGAAATCAACAATCACAATAAATTATCAATACAAAAATACCACAATTTTTCTTACAAATACCTTAAAACATTGGTCATAAAGCAGGCTACAAATCCACTTCATTATGAAACACAGGAAAGATTCAATCTTTTGTGAAAACTATAATGTGGCAACAATTCAACAGTTATTTCAATGCATATAAACAAAATGGCTGATTTGGTTCTTTAACGCCATCGCCTTCAGTCACCATTTACATTAAATTGCTATTTCCAAAATTGAACTGAGGACTGTTTTCAGAGTAACAAATTATTTCTGCTGTGGTGACTTCAACAAGCCCCTTGCCAAGAAACACGTTAAATAACAAGGTAATAATCTGAAGAACAACAAAATCAATATATAGTAAACAAGTGAACAGAATATTCAACTGGATTTCTGTTGACATAATGTTCTCAAGAGAAGTGACTAAAGCCAGATAGAGTGGGAGAGAGAGATGTGAGGAGGACAAAGTGTTGTTCTGGGTTTGTTTTACATACGGGTCTAGAAGATCCAACCACAGCTGTGTCAGAACGATCTCTGCAAAAACACAACAGCGAACATTAGCCAAGTTAGCTATGAATCAGAAACCTAAGGAAAATATTTTCCTCAAAGCTAAAACATTGATTAGTGAATACAAAAATACGCACACAATGAACGTCCTGCCAGCAGGCTTTACTCCACCAATCGGAGTGCGGCGGACGATGACAGACGAGTGTTTTGGGATGTGGGCCTCATCATCTGTGTATTCTTAAAAACACAAAGCCATCATTAAAATTCTAAATACTGTGGACAGACAGACATTTATCAACAATATGAGCAGAACTGGGATTGAAAAATATAGATCTCTGTATCTGTCTGGCCATTTCACTGCTGCGTAGTTGCCGCTGTTACGTACAAAACGTCTTTCCTTGTTAAAACAGAAAGGAACCAAGCTGCTGGTATTTTTTGTGCTGTCCATGTATCAACTCGTATCCACTTAATAGCCACCTGGACAACTGATGACAGAGTCATTTTCAATGTTCTGCTCAGTGGAGTAGATAACATACCTAAAACATAGCGGGATGTTGCTGTATTTTGCTAATTTTTAGACAGAAAAAAAAATTCAGTCTAAAAATCTGTAATCAGTCAAAATTAAAAGATCAGTGACTGTCCAGAAAAACAATCAGTAAACCCTTAATAGTTAATCAACCAGTAAATGGACACTGGAAAATGGTAACATGTTGATACAAAATACTGGTTCAATTTGGTGAAGCAGCAAATTGATTTTAAGTTTTCAGATATTTTTTTTTTATCCGTGTAACAAAAACAAATGACATCTAATATGAATAGTACAGTGGTTATTTAGACAGTCAACGTTGACATTTTGCACTTACTTTAAAAGAAATGTTAACATTGTTAGACTGGGAGGACTTTATGACTGAAATATCTACGTTTGGCCCAATATCTGATTAGGTCGGGCCTCAGGTGGCCCTCAAAAGGCTCTTAACTAAAATAACTGAAGATATAGAACAAAACAAACAACAAAAGAGCATTTTACACCTGCTTTCTCCACTCCTGCCTCATCATCAACATTAGGATAAATTAGTTCTTCAATATTAAGTCACTTTTAACAGCAGCACAGAAAATAATACCCAACTGCCCGAACACATATCAAAAACATGTAGGCCACATTACGCCTTTTATTCAATACTACATTAAAGCATAAATCACACACATGAGTTTTCTTCCATCATACGTTATCTTACAAAATCATTTTTTTCAGTTATTGTGCAATGTGTCAGCAAACAGAATACCTTCTCGCGTCTGCGCATTGGTGATTTGCAGGTCGCAGTCTGTGGCCTTGAGGCGCTCCCGGGCCATAATCTGCTTCTTAAGCTCGCTAAGTGTAATATGCAGTCCATCGAACGTGACTGTGTTGTAGTCCAGTTTGGAAGAAAATTTATAGTGAACACACGACATTTTTACAGGTCTACTTATAACCTCAATCAAGCACAAGATAAGGGAAAAAACAGATCTGTTATATAAAAAACAGCGTCAACACTGAACACATGAGGCTAAATGTTTAGACTTTAATTGGTAAACCTTCTTCCAGTTTGTTGAAACACTCTTGACAAGAGAAAGGGCTAAAATGTGCTAAGGCTCAGCTCGCAGAGGACGACAGAGTCCGTATCAAGTAAGTGCCACAGAAAAATGTACGACGTACGAGACCAAAGTTCATGAAAACACATTGTAATGCCACCAAATCCAAGAGAGCTCATGCAGCACAGAAAATTTTACGATACGGATATGAATGAGGCCAAGTCCTTGGTGAATTGTCCTTGGTGGAAACCCAAAGCGCCACAAGCCGCTCAGGCAGCTAGCAGCGGGCCTTGACTTTCCCGAGCAACAGTCTTATTTAGTGCCGTTCTGGTGCAGTTCCTTTTTTTAAAGACTACAGGGCCCTGTAAAAAAAAAAAAAAAAAAAAAAAAAACAAAGTCCCACAAATTCTGATAAATCCTCCGAAGGAGTCCACAAGATTTTTTAGACACTACCAGACCCTAAAATGTCTCTCTGATGTCGTTAGATGCGTGTAAATGCTAACTAACATGCTACTCAACACATTATGAAACACCAACGGCCTACCAAAAGCTAACAGCTAACGGTAACACCCCGGTCAGAAGCCAGATTATCTTCTAAATCCGTCAGTTACACGATTAGGGAGAAAATAGTTAACTTCGACGATAATATTCCCAACAGAAATGCAAGTAATTCAGATGTCTGTTCAGTTTAAATCCATAAATCCATCTCGTTGGTCCGTGGTGCTCGTCTCCTCGCTGTTTGATCAAAATGGCGCTGGACGGAACCGGATGTATGCGGTATTTTGTTGTGGCGGAAGTCAGAATTTAGTTCTGTGAATGATGTAACACATTTTCTACTTAACCAAATAAATATGTTGTTTTCTATTGTTTATTAGTAAAGCTCAAATAGGAAAAAAAAGACATTAAAAAAGTGGAAACTCTTTACGTCTGAATTCTCAAAACACGTTGAGAGCGACTAGGCAAGAAAAGGAAACCAGAAGATGAAGAAGAAAGCAAATTTACATCCTACACCTTCTCAAAAGAATCAGGCCAAATGAAATAAAATACAACAGAATAATCTACCAGGACGTTTGGATATTTTTGAATATAAAGACAGCAAAAGGAGCACGTATGGGAAGTAATGGTTGAAAAAATGAGGAAAACTAAGAATTCCATATTTTGGGGGGATAGGAAAGTGCAAAATTCAACAATCACCCATTAAAAATGTGTGCACTGGACTCTACCAAGCCAACCTCCAGGTATGTTTTTTTTATGAGGGAATTACATTATAACATGACTTAAAACTAAAAAACAAACTATTTTACATAGTACTACCCCTTTAATATAAGTTTTACCAGCTTGAAGTACATCTCTAAAAATTAATCAATTTGTCCCTGAGTGCACATGCAGCTGGCCTTTGTATTTTTGTTTTGGGACAATGGTTTCTTCTCCTCAGTGTGACCTTTCAGCCCATGTTTGTGCAGAATTTGTTTCACTCCGGACAATAAAACTTTCTAACCAGCTTCAGCATATTTACAAGCTTTTTTTAGTCTTGTTCTTGTGTTGATGTAGACAATTATTGTAAGAGAGGAAATACTATTTATGGAGTTGTTTATTCCTGCAACAGAAATTACCCCTTCCCTCAACGGAATGTTGACTGAAAACTACAGTGGTATTTATACATGTGTTCTGCTGCACCCTTTTCCCTTCCTTGCAACACTCAGGTCTGTTTACCAATTCAGAATTATCTTGAGGAATAATAAAATTTGTTTAAGTATAAAACAGCCTTTAATGTTGAAAATGATCAAATGTTACATGTCATACAAATGTTACAGATACAGAGTAACATTCATCATCCAGGGCTGGGCTCCGCTCAGCTCACTTTAGAGGTGATTCCACGTGAAGCAAAGTGTAGTGTGAGTTCTTTAATCTTATCATTCTGCACACTAAGTTTTTGTTTATGTGTGACTATCTCCATTCTAATATGTTATATTTATGAAAGCATGCAGCGGTGTGTGTGTGTGTATGCAGTTAAAAGAGACAGAGGAAAACACAGAATCATATATCCATAACACTTGCATGTAAATGTTTGAAGAAAAAAATGGAGTACTTTCACTGTACCTAAGGAAGAACCACACTTGTGCTTTCTTCCTGATATCTTCGCTGAGTTTTATATTTTTCCCATGGTGCCACACAAGGAAGCAGTGGGTTTGAGTGTTGTCCAATACATTCATAGTTGTATCGTCATTTAACTCAGACGTTGTGAATCAACCGAGAAGAATTTACAAAGTTGTGTCATCATAATCTGGGCTTTTCTAAATAGCTTAACGACAAAACTTCTGAATTTAAGGAAAGCAAGAATATATCATTATTCTAATATTAAGCAAAAAGAAATTATTTGGCAATCCTAAATAACCAAAATCAGGAATATTTTTGTCCATTTTAATGTCAGAAAGTGAGAAAAATGCTTGCGCTCTCCTACCCAGTGCATCCAAATTTCTGGTGTCAGCTGTATCAACTGTACCTTAGCAACAGCACAAGCTACTGCAAAATGAATGGATATTAAACTGTGCTCTTGTTGACTGCTTTACTGTTATAAATAAAAGAAAAAATTATCCAGTCTGCATCTGAAGTAAATATTTGATCAACAAAAAAAAGTCTGCACTCTGCTCGCGTCGAGAGGTCCAAGAGATGACTGTCTTTTGTCCATTATCAAACCTGTGTTGCTCAGACAGGAGTGGTTCTTCGATTGGACACACAATTTCCCGGCAGCATGTCTGTGTTATGAGGGGCTGCAGTTGTCAAGTCCTCCACCCCCAAGTCAATCTTACTCTTCTTTAGCGGTGAAGCTAAGGCATACAGCATACGCTCTGAGCCCATTGTCATTGGCATAGGCAGACCAGCCACCATGGTGACTTTAGATTCAGCTGAGATGCTTGGCTCCTGGTCACGCACTATTGATGTTTGGTAACCGTGGCAAGTTGAGTCTGCCGTGCTGTGATTGCTGCGGTAGCTGTAGCGTCTGCTGCGGTTGTAGTAGCGGTTGCGGTATGAGGATGAGTTTCGGGAGACTGGAGGCTTCATGAGCGAGGGCCGGCCTTTGGTGCGAAGCTGCCTGTGCTTTTCTATAAACACGTGTACTGCCAGGACGCCCACCATCTCGGCCAGCACAAAAGACAGAGCTCCAAAATAAAACGACCAACCATAGGAGTAGCTCTTCTTGTTGTCGCTCTGACTGGGGTCCCCAGAGTTGGCTGATATGTACACAATGATGCCAATGATGTTACTGAGACCTGTTCAGGGTGATAGAGGCAGAACAAGGGGTTTAACGTTCTGGCAATGAAATTCTGAAAAATGTGGCAAACATTTTAGTTGATCCCGCTCTTTTACACTGATACACCTAAATAAAAACCTGTACTACCAATTGTCTTTAGAAGTCATAAATACAATCTTTGAAGTCTTCAAAGGTTTGTTAGAGAGCATCCCTGACCAAACAGCATCATTTAGAACAACCAATACAGCAGACAGGGCAGGAATACAGATGTGGACATGTTCAAAGGGACAGAATTATGTGTTTTTCAGGTCCATGGCGTCATTTTATAGCGTAATCAGTATGTTAACTTCAGTTGTTATAGAAAAAAAAATCTATAAATATCAAATTTAAAGAAATTTTACCTCCTAATTTAACACCTTGAATTTGGGTCTCTGCCTCTTTAAAAACTCCTGCTTTTTATGAAACTCAGTCTTCAGGAAGGCGTCACAACATGGCTCCTCTGTCAACCCTTTAAGAATGTTTTTACCAGCGGTGCTCTGAGAAGTAGCCCCTCTGAGCTCAGAAGGTGCACAATTCTACAAGGTTTTTGCAGATTTGCTGCTGGCTAGTCTGAAGGAGCTGAGTGGGGGAGTTATGGGAGAGGACTGCTCTGTGAGGTGAGGCAGAAGCTTAGTACACTCTAAATTTGACAGGTTGACTTTACTTAAAAATGTTTTGGAAACCGATTGCCCTGAAAAATGTGAGTATAACTATTAGTTTTACATTTTGTTTACTTAACATACTAACCTGAATATAGTACAGTATAATTAGGAATATCTTGGAAAACGATTGACTTAAATAAATTAAGTAACTACACTGTAAATCAAATAAGCAGATTTTACTTAAAAATTTATACAAATTTGCCTTATAAAATTAAATTTGCACAACTCAAAAATGTTAGTATGTGTGTTTACAATGTTTCCATTCTTTAAGTCTATAATAAATAAACATATTAACAAACAAAATATACATTAAAGGAAATACTTTTTAATCAACACACCTTTGACTAGAGGGGCTGCCAGTATGAAACGATGTTTCTAGTTGCTTTGTGAAAACAAACTGCTCTAACTGCTGCACTAACTGTTGGAAAAGCCGCCCTAACTGCTGTAAGTCACTAATTTGAGGGAAAACAAACCAAAAGCTATACAACAGCACTAGGCAGAAAATGCTAAATCAAAAATTAAAAGTAAGCAGCTTTAATCAGAATTCAAAATTACTGGTAAAATAAAACACATTAAAATTTGCTGCAATAAAAAAACACTTATGATTACTTACAAACTCTAAACCTAGTTAGTTTTCTTGACTTAAAAATATGCTAACTCAACTCAAATTTTTTAAAATGACATCAACTCAGTTTTTTTAAGTTCTCATTAACTTGCTCAATTTTAGTGAGTATCACATAATAAATCATACAGATTTATTAAGTCACTTAAGCACCCAAAGCCAGTTTATTTAAAATTTGAAGTTACTTGAGTAGCTTATGCATTCTGTTTGTTCCTCTGTTTAAACATGACAGAACAAATACATGGAAAGCAGTAATAGTTTTCTTACTGCTTTTCAGCAAAACAAACACAATCATACACACAGGGAGCGGGGGGCTAGGTACACCCAGCTTGCACAGTTGAATGGTTGCCATGGAGCCTTAAGGACTTTTTCAAACATACATGATACCTGGAGTGTATCAAGGCAACACTCCAGGTATGTTTTTGATGAGGGAATAGTATATAACACAATGTAAATCTCAAAAATGTTGATTTTACACAATACTGCCCCTTTAAAGCAGGGATAGGTTCGAAAACAATATCTCAAGCTTCGAATGTCCACCAAAACATCGCCCTCCATCATAACAAGCAAGTTAGGGAAGGAGAGCATTAATCAAAGAAGCATCAAAAAAGCTGCAGAAATCCACAGCGGAGGTGGGAGAATCTGTCGACGGGACTACTGGTCCTGCACGCCACAAATATTACCTTCAGGGAAAAGTGGTGAAAAGGAAGCCATTATTAAAAGAAAGTGAATGAGTGTGCCACTCAAAGTTTCCTACTATTCAGACACAGCAGTAGAAGAAGATGCTCTGGTCAGGTGGACTAGCATACTTCCCCAGTACTCCAGACTTTATTGTGATAACATTTTGCCCAGAACACTCAATCCCACGGAGAATCTGGGTCAAGACTTGAAAGCTGATGTTCAAGTCTTGAGCTATTTTGTAATAGCAAGATTACATGATTACACTTTACACACACACCTTCACTGTGTGTGTGTAAATTGGTTAGAGACATACCCCACAAGACTTGCTGCTGTAATTACAGAGAAAGATGGTTGAAGAACGCATTAATTCAATCAGACTGAACAGAAATGCATGCCACATTTTTCATATTTTCATTTGAAAGAAAAAGAACATTCACAAATAAGAGTTTTGTTTTTCTTTCAATTCAATACTGTGAAGTCATTCTGCGCTGACCTATCAAAGTTTGTGGTACTTTGGAGTTACTTAATATAAGGTAAAGTCACTCAAAAAGCTGTAAAAAACAAATTTGCAGTCTTTTTTGTGCTAGATAGATAGAGCACCAAAGTCAAGAAAATAAACAGGAGCAGCTAGAACACACAAAACATTTTTGCTTTTACAGTTAATATCCATCCAATGTGGCAGCTCACTAGCTTTTTTATCTATACTTTTTAAATAGTTTAGTTAGACAAAAAAGGAACAACTGTATTTCCATGAAACTGTGGTTAGTGTCTGACCTGCAGAGACAAAGAGAATACCAGCTGTGAGAATGACATTGTAGCGAGACTTGTAGAACTCACTGGCAGCTACACACAAACCCCCAAGAAAAAGAAGTCCCACGCTGAGTATTGGGAAGAGGCTGGAGGCTCGAACTGCCCCTGAAGTGAGAAATGTGAGGGTATTTAGAACATTTGTATCATCCATTTGACCTGTCAGATCTCACTGTTAGATACACTGATCTGTGACTTACTTAGTAAATACTCTGCAGCATCCTGCTCGTAGTCTGCGTCATCAGGAAAGTGATCAATGTCTTTACAAACACCTCGAAATATCCCTGAAAAGAAAACAAAAAAAAAAGTCTGCATTTGTAATGCACACTCTCATGCACGGCGCCTGATCTAACAGAAACCCTTATCATAAGGGGAGCTGATTGAACTGATTCTTGCCTAATTCTTAAGTTGCTAGGATCTAAGTTTTTATGCAAGATGGCCATTATATCTGGAAAATGTGTGTGTGGGGGGCTGATTGGGAGGGGTAGAGGAAAAGTAAAAACAGGAACACCTACTTCAAGTAAATGAAGTAGGTGTTCCTGGTATGGAGTAACACTATCTGAAGTGGTCCACATCTCTGTGTTAAACTGTAAAAAGAAATTAGTTGAACCAACTTAATTTAATTGCTTCAATTAGTAACAAGTAATTCAATTACGTTTACACAACTTAATTTATTACGTTTAACCATCTCAAATTATTGTGTCTATCCAACTCAATATACTAAGTTTATCCAATTCAATATATTGTAATCATCTAACTGAAATCATTAAGTTTTTTTAATTGAATTCATTAAGTGTGTGTAAAATGACAAATTTTACTTCAAATAAAGAAGGAAACTAATATTGATCTCTTTTTATCAGTGTTTATTTGCTCAGGAAGTCTTTCTTTGAGAATAGTTAGACAGGAAAGTGGGTAATGACAGAGAGGAAAGACATGCAGCAAAGGTCATCATGCTGGAATTGAACCTATGACAGCCATACTGAGGACTAAGGCTTTCTTAAGTCTTATGTGCTCTACCCCTGCACCACCGCAGCACCTGGTTGGTACACAAAAGTACATGACTCAAGCTTCATCAGGCACAGGATCTGTGCCTGATGAAGCTTGAGTCATGTACTTTTGAAAGTGCACTCTAAGAAGTGTACTCTAAAAATACACTTTTTAGAACACTCTCTAAAAAGTGTATTTTTAGAGTACACTTCTAAAAATAGTGTACTATTTTTAGAAGTAGTACACTACTTCTAAAAATAGAAGTAGTGTACTTCTATTTTCTGTAACCAAGTAGATTATCAAACTATGTGAATGGAATGAAACTCTCCCTATAAAACTGTAAGCTGTGTTCTGATCGAGGCTCTTTCTCCTGACTGTGATCAGTGAGCAGAGACTTCGAACACTGTACAGCCTTCGAATAAATACCGATTAAGAATATATTCTTTCTCTGGTTCTTTGGGTCTTGAAACAGTTTTTCCTCACTCTTTGTTAAAGGAAAGAGACCTGGATTCACACTGACAATAAATTCTACAACTGGAGATTTTGTTAGAAATTAGAGGTCTTTGAACGCAATTGGTGCCGCTGATTTCATTTAGGGGAATTGGATGGAAGGAGGTTGAATAAAAATAATTTATACACCTTTTAGATTTCTACACAAATATGAAGCGTAATGAGTTGATCTATATAAAAGAATAGAGTAGAATAGAAAATAGTAAAATATAACATAGGAAAATAGAATAGAATAGAAATCACCGATATTGTCCTGATAAAAAAAGAAAATTCAGGTGTAACAGATATAAAGGGTCACACAAAAAAGGTCTTAAAATGTAACATAACATAGACATAAAACACAAAGTCCAAATAGTGGTGGTTGTAACGCATTGTGAAAAAGTTTATTTTACAAGGTGACGCCTTTATACTTGACCTCTGAGAACCTAATTTAAACATGCCCATTTTCAGCCTGTATTGCCTGAAATAGTTGCCTTTTAATAACAATGGTT
Source organism: Girardinus metallicus (assembly GCA_903067095.1). NCBI lineage: Eukaryota > Metazoa > Chordata > Actinopteri > Cyprinodontiformes > Poeciliidae > Girardinus > Girardinus metallicus. The sequence continues at coordinate 15,680 of CAEGAE010075983.1, forward strand.
TTGGTCCAGAAGAAGCCAAACGATTTAAAACAAAAAGATGAAGCCTTTAACTCTCAGCAACAGAACATTCTGCCTGTTTGTGGCTTTCATTGACACAGAGTGACACACAAACATACTGTCACACACAATATTGTAAAAAGCATTGATGTGTGGTTGCCTCTCCATTAAACCACTTTGGAGCAGAGTGAGGCAGGGGCTGGCTGTAACAGCGGGATGAAAGAGAATCAGTGCTTGAACTTTTTCTGGAAAATTAGAAAAACAATCAGAGAATGTTGGTGTATAAGAGGAGAAATGATGCCAATAAATAACTAAAAAATGTCATTCTCATCACTTTCTGGCCCAGTACTCAATTAGTGTTCATTTTTCTTCTTCTACACAAATCCTACTCCCCTTAATGAAATGTATCTAAGATTAAATATAAGATGGGGTGAAGGGATAATTACTAACTTGATAATGCTTACTTTTTGATACTTCAAAAATTTGTCTTTTTGGTAGGTATAAAGACTTCCAAGCAAACTCAAATTTATTAGAACATTTTTACCTTGAGAGTGAAAAACTTCTAATGTTGAAAACGTGATCGCACTTTGGAAAAAACATTTTATGAGCAGAATCACATCTACAAAAAAATTGCGCCGCAGTTGGTAGCCCTGTTGCCTTGCAACAAGAAGGTCCTGGGTTTGATTCCCAGCCCGGGATCTTTCTGCATGGAGTTTACATGTTCTGCCTGTGCATATGTGGGTTCAATTCCAGATACTACGGCTTTCTTTTGTTATTTGGTCAATAACAAAAATTCATCTCAATACTTTGTAATATATCCTTTGTTGGCAATGACAGAGGTCAAAGGGTTTCTGGAAGTCTTCACAAGGTTGGCCCACACCGTTGCTGGAATGTTGGCCCATTCCTCCCAGCAGATCCTCTAAAGCAGTGATGTTCTGGTTCTGGCAGCGGCAACACGGACTTTCAACTCCCTCCAAAGGTTTTCCATGGGGTTGAGATCTGGAGACTGGCTAGGCCACTCCAGGACCTTGAAATGCTTCTTACGAAGCTACACCTTTGTTGCCATGGCAGTGAGCTTGGGATCATTGTCATGCTGAAAGACCCAGACACGTTTCATCTTCAATGCTGATGGAAGGAGGTTTGCACTCAAAATCTCACCATACATGGCCCCATTCATTCTTTCATGTACACGGACCAGT
>CAEGAE010075990.1:0-23377 GCA_903067095.1 Girardinus metallicus
GTCTACCTATGATGTCAATTACAGGCCTCTCATCTTTTTAAGTGGGAGAACTTGTACAATTGGTGACTGACTAAATACTTTTTTCCCCACTGTATTATTTTGCTTCCATCTCAGATTTATGCACTTATTTGTGTTGAGCTATCATATAAAAACCTAATGAAATGCATTGAAGTTTTCAGTTTCAACTTTTTACAGTGTGTTTGACTCAAATAATGTTGACATTTCATATCTTCAGACCCTTGTATTCATGGGTTTTGCACATTATCAGTTTCTTAAAAATCTAAAACTGGGCTTCCACCTAGTTTGTAGAACCTCTGAGGAATTTCTACAAACTCACAACTATGATATCTGTCTACAACAGGTAAGGGATGTATTACTGATAACTTTACTTAAAAGAAAAAAATCTAATTATCTGCTCAGGAAATTACCAGGGCCTGGAAACCTGTCCAGGTTGGCTGCTTCTCTGCATCGTAGCAAGATACCACAACATCATGTTAAGTTTTGACCTGGTTATGTCCAGGTCAAAACTTAATGATCATTGCCACACTAAATATCTTCATTAATATGTATCGTATTTGCTACATTTAAATTTTTAATTTTCCTAATTTAGAATCTGACAGAAAAACCCACTAATAATTTATTTGTTTTGCTAACTGTAGATACATTCAGGTGATATTGGGTTGATGCTCTGTAAAGAGACACAGGACATGGTTATGTCTCTGTGAAAAGAAATTTTTTAAAGAAATTGTAGTTTTTTTTCCCCATGTTGCTGACTCGCACTAAAGGCAACAAAAGTGAAAGAAAATGAGAATTCAAAGGGTCAAGTCATTTCTAAATAAAATGACTGACTGACTGACCCAGAGCCAGGAAACACAATTTGAGACAAAGATCTTGGGTGTGTCAGCAGGTTAACAACCTAAAGTGCGGATGCAGCAGCAGAACAGCTTCTGAGAGGAAAAAGAGCATTTTAAATTGCCTGATAACCAGCTGTAAATCCCACTGAAAACAGGCGGGAAGGGACGAATGCAGGCTGCACAGACTGGGGACAATGGAAGAATATGAACTGACTGTCACTTAGAAGCTGTTATTTTGGTCTAAGATTGTGCAACCAAATGTATTTTAAAGAAGCCAATCATTTTAACTGGTGACATTTGGAGTTTTTTATTTAATTGTTTCCCTTTTGTTCCTGATTTTGCCTTTGATATTTAATAGAAATGATATCCAGAAGTGATTTATTTATGCTCATTTATGAAGAAGCTGAAAACTGGCTGTGGCAGTTTGATGGAAACAATATAAAAATGAAGGAAATGATTTTCACTGATATGTTAATTGTTTTTCTCTAGAAATTAAGACATCAAATTGACTTAAAAAAATTAGAATGTTTCACATAAAAATATTAAACTATAAAGACTAAATTTTGCCATGAAAGAAAGACAATAAAAGTCCAACACAAATTCATTTCTCAGATTGACTTGTTCACAATTCTGACTTCAAAACTCATATCTGACTTTTATTCATGCAATTATGACTTTAACATCTGTGATGATGTTAAGACTCAACATTAACACTTTTATTGTCATAATTCTGTTTCTAAAATTTAAATTATTACTTTTATTCTAATAATTATGATGTTAAAACTCATAGTAATGTATTAAAAATTGAGAGCAAGCAGTGTTTAGCTCAAGGTTGATCCGATTTATGAACGCTAATTTTGACCAGTCGTTCTCCAGCTCCGTCCTCAGGAAGCTCGGAGGTTCACTTAAGGACTGTCAACAAATTTCCGAACCAAACACTCATGTCATACAAATGTTAATAAATGCTTTGTGACCAACTGATACAAAAAAGTGGTGATTCATGCTTTTACATTAGACACACTACCCTTTATTAAAATGTCAAGTCATATTCAATATTTTAAATAATTTTAATATTAAATAATATAATGTTTTCTTCAATAGCTTCCATACTGTGTGCCACATTGACTAGAAATCAGTGTGTAATTGTACTAAACTGTATATATGAGGCACACGCATTTTTATTCCATTTTAACAAAATTTTTACTTTTGTTACCTATTTTCTTTCAGTTTAACTTTAGTATTTCTCTTCAATAGCTTCTTGGTCATGTGACCTATTGAGTCAAAATCAGTGTGAAGTTGTTCTACCAGTCTGTACTGCCGTAGGAAAAGCTGCTCAGACCCATCAGATCCAAATTCCTGGTGTGTCATACAACATTACAAGATTTTTTCTTTCTTTCTATGAGGACTGATGGAGTAAAGGAGGGATTTAAGCAACACACTCCCAGATTGACAGCTCCTCTAACTGTTGCTCGGCACGGCTGAGATTCCACGCAGAGCAGATGGTTAATGAAAAGAAAACAGTTCTTTGCTTCTGGAAAACTCTGCTGCACTGATCAAGTCACCAGCAACAACAGGAAGACAGTCGCACTCATCAGGGAGGGCGTGTGCGCCGACATATGGCGGCGGTAATAAGCATGCACATACATAATGATGCATACGTACGACATGTGGGGAAAGTGGTAATTTGAATCGACTTTACAGGCAGATTGATTTTCCTTCAGGCAGTAGTTTTAAGTACAGGCCAGATTGCAACCTAAACAAACGACCTGATACAGCAAGATTCAAGCCTCCATGACAACACCTTCACGCCTGCAGTTAGCTCACTAAAAAGTCTGCCTCGGAGAACGAAAGAAAATACTGCTTAACTCGTTCCATTTGGAGCTGTAAAATATCTTCTGTGCCTACTATTAACAAGCAGAGAAGTTGTATGGTATCCCAGGCCTTATGTAGTAAATAAAACAAACAAAAAGGGGGGGAAAAAATAGAGTTTAAAATTGGATCGGTGTGAACTCCATTCACTTCCATCTCGTCATCCTGCTTGCCATGGGAATTACTCCTGTCAAACTGTGATGAGAATGAGTCCAAGGGTGTTTTTAATAGAGCTTGTCAGTGTGGGACTGATGAAAACACACTGATATCCGAAAATTCATTTGATGTTGGCACAAAGCAGAGCACACACATACACGAGCAAACACCGGCAGAAAGAGATGCTATGTTTACTACACCTCTGAGGTCCTTCACACAGACACATTCACCGCTTTAAACTAGCCGTAGTCTGAAAAGCAGGACTGATATCAGCACTACTACAGGTCTGGGTAAACTGGGAATAAAATGTGCAGTTAGTCAAACAACAGACGAAGAAGAAGTTATTATCATATACGGAGAGAATCATATTAAAATATACCGACTAGTATAAATATGGGCTTTAAAATGAAGCACTGGACTATTGTCCTCTAGTGTGAAATACTCTTAGTGTTTGTGTGGTTTGCAGCTCTCAAACAAGCATAAATGAACTTTATTTTCTGGAAGAACTGCATTTACTGGAAGCTCCTAACCATCCAAACACACTAAGCTCCCGGTGATTTGTAGTCTGTGGTGGAAACGTCCTGCTGACAACGCAGCACCAGATAACCGCACAGGGCTAGCAGCGCCACATTTCTGACTACCCAACACACTGCCGATGCTGGCCAGTATGTCTCATTCACTGACCATTTTACTTAATTATTTCCAGTTTAGCAGCTACCCAAAGCTTTGTTTAAAGCTCATCCTCATTTTCCTTTTATAGCCTCTGAAAACAGCAGAAACCATTAGCTGAGAATTGAGCCATGATGTGATACATTCTATGTGGTGCCTAGAATTTATGAAGCAAAAGAAGAAAGTAAAGGTGTCGGGCCAGAATGCACAGTACCATGCTGGGTGAAAAATAATAATTAGACATCATAAAAACGGTCTAAACTCAGTAGTGGAGGGCTCATGACTCAAGGCTGGACCTGAGGATCAACCTGACCTTGTTCTGATGATAACAGGCTAAGCAGCGAAGAAAGGAGAGCAAATTCGCCTTCTCAGTCTAAATCATTACATATCTTTCCATCCTATTGTCATGTGACGTGTCATCAAACTTTCAAAATGTGGCAAAAATGAAAAATAAAAAACAAACTTGGCATGTTTCCACCTACTGGTTTGGAACGAATCAACCAGACGACGCAAAGCGTGATTTCATCAGATTGCACATGGCTCAGTCCACACGGCCCAGTCCTCCCCTCCGAATTTGAGATCTGAACTTAGAAATACTGTGCCTGTGGTAAGGCAGGGAAACAATCAGTGGATGGGTGCATTTGTTACGATGTGTTTCCATCTCCCCTTCGTGCACTAACTGTTTTTCAGAAAAGCCAAAAACAATCACAAGCGTATGTCAAAATTCAGGAAGTTATTTTGAATTTTACAGTTTCCATCACCCTTTTCTAATGCGACACTTCAAAATGCACATGCAGATGCAAACAGCAGGTTCCTATCTCGTTTTTTTGTAGACCACATTCTCTCCTCTGCTCTTGTCTCCACAGTCTTCATCAGTTCTCCATCCCCATTTCAAAAGTAGGGGTGAAAATCTAAGCACATTTTTCCCTTTACTGGTTTTGTTTCTCTTCATCTTGTAGATTTGAAAACTGGCTCAGAGCTGAACTGTTTAGTAGCACTACAGCCACTAACGTTCTACTTTTCTCTAACACAAAGTTCTCCTGGATCAGTGCTTTCTTTTTAACCCTAAGCCTCTCTACCCATTTGAAGATGTCTTATGATTGGTCTGAACGTTTTTGTGAAGTGCCTTGAGATGACATTTTGAATTGGTGTAATGCCAATAAATTGAACTGAAAACTGAATTGATTCAAATGAATGAAGAATGTATTCATTTTCATCTTCATTTTTTCATAACCACAAGATAAAAAATACATAAAACCAAAATTCACCACCTGCCCTCCACCTGTCAGCCTTATTGTTCGTCATACAGTATTCAGCCATACAGGAAAAAATGTAAGGGAATTGGAAATGAATCAGGTTTTTAAGGTATTAAATTATGTTCCATCCCTGAGCAGAAAGCTTGGCATGGTTTCAGGTGTGAAGGACAGAAATGATGAAAATTTTTTCATAATATCCCTGTAAGCTGTTCAGACACAGTCACCAAGCTGCAGCAGAATGAGCACTTTATCTTCCTACCTGTGTTGCCACCATATGCAAATGTGATAAACTGATAATTCAGTCTGAAAGTCACTGCTGAGCTACAGCAGCAGAATCACTGAAAACTTTTCAGGTCAATCCTCCCTGTAAGCACACAGTCACAGAAATGTGGATTCCGACAAGTATTTCTGCTTCTGATGTTTCTGTGAGACATGCACAACTCACTAAGAAACATTTCACACCTGGCAAAGGTTTACGTTAAGAAATACATATATAACCTATCAACATGAAGTCAGTGAGCTAGAGACGTTGGGAGCATTCTGGGTAACGAGCAGAAACATCACTGCTTAAACCCTGAAACATTTAGTTATTGTGAAATCTTGCTGAAAAATAATTCATCAGGCAGAATTGCTTTTTAAGGATGTTTCATTGCTGTGTTTCTAGTAGTGGTGGGCCTCTGTCTCATTCATTTCAGACTTCTACATGTGATCATCGTCACCGCCCCCTGCAGATCTTTATTCTTGACCTGCTCCCCTCCTGTTTCTTAGAGTTTTGTGCCTAAAATGAAGTGAAGAGTTTTTGTAATGTCACTTTTCAAATATTTTCTCCAATTATTCATTAGTGTCTTGACTGGGATATAATATATAAAGTATACCCTATTCAATATTCAGTTTTTTCAAAAGAAATAGTTTCACCTTTATGCCTAACCTTACTTGTTCGCTCTGTGAAAGAAAGAGAGTAATTTCTCTTGAACAATATAAAAACCCTTTCTCTACTTTTAAGGGTATTGTGAAAAAATAACTTCTTTTGAGCTTTACATCAAGTTATAAAGCTATTCCCTCATCAAAAACATACCTGTAGTATTGATTTGATTCTTTCATACATGTTTGAGAAAGCTTTGAATCTCCCCTGGCAACCATTTAGGGTGCCTAAACGCTAATATCCATGTGACTTTACAATCATATTTAATAAATTGGAATATGTTCATATGAGGCTGCAGGTCAAATTAAAAGCACCTTTTGACAATAACAATGATTAAACAGGTATTAATACAGGTACATACTTTTCTTAAAGCCTACATTTCTGTTTTAGATCATTTTTTATTATTGGACTGATTTAATATTCTAATTTTAATTCAATCTGGATAGACTCACACAGAGAAAAGAAACACCTAGAAAGTTTTATTGGACTTAAAGTCCTCTGGCGCCCGGACCCGGCCGGCAGAGGACGTGCATGCTGAGGATCGCCATGAGGATGAACCACTCTGGGCAAGGATTAGAGACAAGGCCGGACACCGGCAGGGGGTGGAGGCCGGACTGGAGTGAAGCCTGGACGAGGCTGGAGGAAGAAGATGGGGACGGGAGGAGGCGGGTCGGAACACGACTGCAGGTGGATCCATGGATGACGGGCTTTATACAGGATGATTGAGTGATGATTGGCTGAGGTGGAGTGGAGACCTGCCGCTGGTTGGTCACTGAATGATGCAGGTGAGGCTGAAGAGAATCTTCCAGCTTGAATGTAAACCTAGGCTTCATAGTCACAACAGAAAAAACCTGTCAGATATCCATTTGTATGTGCTTAACAAATTTAATGTGTTTCACTTGGTGATAAAAGGGATTTCCAGCAACAGTCTAATTTATCGAATGCTCTGCATGTAATGCTGTGCATTTTGTTTTGTTCTACGTTGTACAGTGAGGTCATGCTGACTGCAAGCTGTCAATAAAACTCCACTAGAAACTTTCTCTTCACTACCAGGCTGAATGCTGGAACTCATTCCACAGGTGGCTGAACAAAAATTTACTGAAGTCTTTTCCAACTTCTGCAATATGTTTATTGAAGCTTTTTTTCTTTTTTGCATTTCTACCTTTTTTCCATCTAGCAGAGTTCTTTTTTTGTTGTTGAATAATACAGCATAAATCACACATTCAGTGTGGTGACGGTCTTCTCGTTTCACATGACAAAAAGCTGACATTTTAGTGTGTGGACTGTATTTTTCTGTATATTCCCCATGGAAACCAGTCAAAACAGCTGAGAAAAGATGATTTAAGCAGTAGCACTAAATGTGAACATTATCAGACAGTTGTATTCACCTGATGGTTTTCACTGTGTTACATGGTGTCCAGAGATCTATTAGTGACCTCATCCTCTATTAGGAGCCATTTTCTATATCGAGCAGCAGTTCTCTTCTGACAACAAAAGGACTGTAACTGAATGAGCCTCATGCTAAGGTAATGCATTTAATGCTCCTTGATGATGCTGTTCCTCCTTCTGCACAAGAACACTGGCTCATCTTTCTTCAGACGGTTCTACTTTTACAATAATAATAATAAAAAATAATATTAAAAATAATAAAAAAGTAATGTTTGGTCATCAGCACCCTGGCTGTTAATGTATTCTGACTAATCCCAAGCTGTTTGCACCTCTGCTGCAGATATTCGCTGAGCACCTCAGGCCACAAAAATTACCACAAATCACTCACCACACCCTGCGCTCTTGTGCTCTGCGTCATTGATTCACAACGATAGAGCCCCAGGTGTTTGGAGGAGCAAATGCAAAAGCTTTCATAAAGATCGTCTCGCTTGAATCACTAATGCATTGTAGCAATTTGTGATGAAATGTAGTCAAGTGAGCATTTATTTATATGGCATGGGTTATTAACTCGACTTTTGGCCCTACAAGCAGATGAGCTGTTCAGTGTGAAGCTCGGAGGAGTGTGTGTGAGTCTGAGATGCGGTCGTCTTCACACAGACTCAAGTAGTTGAGCAAACACACACACATACACGCCAACACAGAGCTCTCTGTGAGGTCCATTGTGAGGCCTATTAAATAATCAGGCATGTTTCCTCCCCACTGGCAAAAATCAGGACCAGTCCGCTACTGCTCAGCAAACTGCCGTGTGTGTGTGTGCGTGTGTGTGTGTGCTTCAAAGAGAGAGAATGTGAATATAAATGTGGGGAAGTTTCTGTACATGTCAGCGAGTAGCTGTGCACTCACCAACCCAGACATTAATGTTGTAATGCTGTCTGTGTGTGAATGTGTGTGTTGCTCTCTGATCTCTGTGGAACAGCTCTGGAATTAGCACTGAGTATTTTCAGGCTCAAAGGTTCATCTCAAACCACCTTCCTGTCTGGGTTCAGGTCTCCGGTGATCTTCGTCCTTTTTATCCAACAATCACCCTCCATCTTCCATCTGATAGAAACTCTCCTTACTGGTGGTCGTCTTCTTTAGTAACACATTCTCATGAAAAGTTGATCTTTCTTTTTACTATCTCCTTATTCCTCTCCTTCTTTAAATAACTAGACTTCCAGCATTTGCTTTGAAATATTTGAAGACCTGCAGTGGTGTTATGATGCTTTAGACAAGAAAGGAGCCACTTCATACACAAATCAGTCCATAAAATATGACTCAGAGTTCCAACAGTCATCTCACAGAAAAAAAATAAATAATCAAATAAAAGACTGAAAGAAGCTGAATGGATACACTAAACTAATATACCAGATACCAACTAGTTCAATTATTCAAACAGTCAGAGGAACCAAGTTTTCATTCACACATATTATCAGATAAAGACGGACTGCTTGAAAAACACTCTAACCCTGGGAAAACAGTCGGACATCTTGTTATAGAAACACTGATTTAGAGCTGGAGTCAGAGAACAAGGTGGATCACTGCAGATCGATGCTTCTCTCCTACATGGAACCAAGGTTTTGGGCTCTTGTTTACAGAGCTATAATGGTTTGTCATTTACATTATGACCTCATTATGACCTTTCATTTAAACAGTAACAACGTTTTGGCCTCATGTTAACGTGGTTCCAAAGTTATGACCACTCGTTTGGACTAGTGTTTCCATGACACCAGTGATTTAGCCTCTCACTTCCATGGTTACAGCATTTTGAACACTTGTTTACACAGTACTAATGTTTTATTTGTGGATTTCCCTCTGTGATTAATACTGTGTATTCATTCATTTATTTATTGTTTTTATTCTATTATTCAGGTTATTCAACCATCTGATTGTTTCAGTAACTCCTTATCATTCAAGAAAATTGTTTAGAAATGTGAACTGTTGTCGCTGACATTAGCTAAACATGTGATACTGCAGCATATTTATCTGCAACAACTACTGGTTTTGAGAAAAAAATTTAATGTGCCTCCTTCGGATACCAGTCAGAAAAAGAAGTGTGATTTGTACCACTGATCTGCCTTATTACTAAACTTATATTTCATCTATAAAGGGAGAAAAGTGATCTGAACCAAACTGGTGACCTGACACTCTCCTTCCAGACGTCCTGGTCTCCATAAAAACATTACAACGTTGGAAGCTTTGGAGAAAACCTATGAAAATTGAACTTTGAAAGTGAACGAGTCTGTAAACACTTCTGCTCTTCTGTGTAATACATTTTCATCACCATCATCTTCCGAAACAAAAAGTCATTCCGTAGAGCCTCAGCGGACACATGCAGCCAGAGGGATAAGCAAGGGGATGATGAGTAGTAGGCGGAGTAAACAAAATAAAGCTTTTAATCTGTAAATGGAGAGGGGTAATGGTCATTTAGGCATTAAGATATCCCCTCTGTCCGTCTGCGCTCTTTGCGTCTCCTTAATGGTCCTTAAACATTTATGAAGGCTGATAACAATGAGGGACCGTAGCTACACAGAGTAATCAAATCACTCCTGGTTATAGGGCTCTACTCGGAAAGGGAGAGAGGGAGGAGAGCAGCAGGAATAAAGGATTGGCAGCAGCCTGGGAATTAAGGGGAAAAACACTGTGTCATTTTGGGTAATAGAGAAAGAAAGAGCAGAAGACAAATAGAAATATATTAGCTCTTAAAATAGTCCTCTTGGAAACTGGAGACACAACACAGCGGGAGCTGTCAGGCTGAATATCTCACAAAGTTTTTTTTTAATCTTTTACTAAACACATCTACCTGTCTGTGGAATTCTCACTGAAATGCATGACTCACTGCTTGTAGAGATGCATATTTTGGAATTTGCAAATTGATGTGTTCAAGATAACTGTAATGCTCATGCTGTAACGGTCATTAAGCTGCAAACTGCTCTAACCAATGCCTTATCTTTTATACACAGCAAATTAAAAGAGACAAGTTAATTTTCACCTTTAGCCTCTTTCGTAAAACCATTGTGTGAAGACAAGCCACCAATTAATCTGCTCTGGCTGTTCATAAATCCTCACATCCTTTGAAATAAGCCAATATTAGTGAAATTAAGGAGAAGTACTGCATCATTGGATCAATCATGTTTCAAAAATACATTTTTGCCCCTAATACTGATCATTCAGGAGGTTGATTCTGTTTATGGATGATGAATATTATTGTGCTTCCTTAGAGTTTCAAAGTCAGATTGAATTGTAAGTTATTCCATCTGATTCATATTGAAATCAGATTGATGATCTGAAACACTGAAGTGGAACGAACAGGTAAAACATATTTACTAATTAAGTCTAAAAGTTGGACCAACAACAGGTAGTGGGGGTTGAGTTCATGCAACTCTTAATTTCTCATTATTTAAAAAATAGCCTGTCAAGGTCCGGGACCAGTACCAGTAATAATATCAGTACACGCCTTAGCAAAATGGTATTTAACAGCAGTTCAACCTCTCTGACTGTCCACACAACTGAACCTCTGTGTCATATTTATTCCTCCTGCCTGGTTTTGAAGTTTGATGGGCTGACACAGGTTCTAGCTTTGCTCAACACTGCCCCCTATGGGTTTTGGCATGTTTAAAACTACACTCAGTGGTGGACTTCAGCAGGTTTGGGTGGATGAGCATTTTTCTTGAACCAATCCTGTGTGCATGATATTATTTTTTCAAACAATGTGATGGAGTTATATTTTTTAAATAAAGATCCAGTGTGCACAAGACCTTGGTGCCACGACCCTGGGTTGTTTTGGAGTTTGATTTATTGATTTCTAATTTCATTATTATCCTTTGCTTATTAGTCTCTTTGGTTAGATTAATTTGTTTTCAAAAGTTATTGTGTTAAATATAAGTGCCAACTTGTGAACCACTATGATGGACTGGTTGCCACTACAAACCTCGTAGTGGCAACCAGTCACCTCGTCTCTGGCCCGTTGACAGCTGGAGATAGGCACCATCAGCCCCACTGACCCCAAAGGGAAAAAGGCTATAAGGAAATGGATGGATGAATGGATGAATGGATGGATGAATGGATGGATGGATGGATGGATGGATGGATGGATGGATGGATGGATGGATGGATGGATGGATGGATGGATGGATGGAACTTGTGAACTATTTGTTAAGTACCTAAGCATAAGTACGTGTACTGACACTAGAAAAAAACTGATATCAAGACACTCCTAGTAAATGGTGCACCGATGCTTTCCAACCATGCCAGGAAACTTATTCTGGGAAAGCTTTTGTATTATTATTTGCTGGGTGTTCTCAGTTCCTGCTAGAAGAAGCAGCTCTACCAAAGCTGGTTGGTGTCAGAGAGTTGAGGCAGACACAGGTTTTTGGTTTGGATCTTATCCCCAAAGATGAAGGAGCTCATTTTAACTATTAGGTGGAAGGTCCTCTTTGTGAACACCAAGAATCATTGGAACATTTGTTTTTGTCCTGTTCAAAGTTGAAAAGCTTCTAAGGTTTTGCAGAACTGGAAGGAAGCCCTACGACAACGATTTTCCACAGATGCTTTTGGTTTTGGTCTTAAATACACAGCTGTAAAAAGTAAGACTCTTGTCCTAATTAATGTCCTTCTTTTAATGGTAAAGTTTACCCTTTGGAACAAAAGAAAGAACAATAAAATGCTTGGACAGGGTTGGACCAATGTGTTTTAAAGAGTTGGCTGTATCAAGACTGACAATGGAGAATTCTTTTTATGGCATTACTTCCAATGTAACCCTTTCATGCATGAATTATGATCATTTGTGTCAGGATTTTTTTCATTTTTTTTTTTTTTTTTTTCTTAAAGCATAAAAAAAAATTAGGAAAAAAATTTGTAAAATAAATTTTTTTTGTTTTATTTTTCTTAGGTGATCAATTGTAATTTTCTCCAAATACAAAGTTGTTATTTGAAAGATACATCAGTAGTATTGTTTTTTAGGGGTTATCTGATGTCAGAATATTTTTTTTTTTACCTGCAGGAGTCATCTACAGTAGAAGGAGGGACAGGTTCGGTTGGTATGCTTTTTTGTCTGTCGGCCATATTGGATTTAACAAAAAGAATTTCTTGCATTTGCAGCTGATGGTAGTTGATAGTGTATGTTATGATGCATTAGTGTCCACTTCAGGGGTCTGTGTGCATTTATAACATACAAATCCACAAGAAGCACAAGAAAATATATTTTAGATAGCTGTCCACTGTAGTGACCATTATGCATGAAAGTTAAAGATGTTTGCATACTATAGAGTATTTTACATGTTTTATTTAGAAGATGACATGCTAATTCTGCATTTTAAAATGATATTGCCATTCTTTGTGTATGTTTATTTTTACAAATGAACATGAACTTAGGTGTAATTGATTTTTGTAGTTTTTTAAGCATGCTTCATAGTATTTTCCTGAATTGTAAAATGAAAAAATAAATATCTACGTAAAAGGTCTTTCTTTCTTATTTGTTGATCGATTGAGGAAAAATGTTAAGTACAAGCAAATACTGAACACTATAACATTTAATGCCTGGGCTAATTTACAATGCATGTTCCGAGATTAACAATATAACTGTTTTAAAGACAGTAAAACAACATAGCAAGAATATTAAAATAATACTATTTTTTAGTTGGTGTATTGTTTTTCAGGTCAGTTGCCGCTTCTGGTTTTACGTGTTGTGCAGCTGGAAGGATTTTTGCTCTTACTTTTCCTTCTTTTGGACAGATGTTGCAATGCATAGCCGTGGCAACAATATATTGTTTTCACAACTGGGAGCAGCTGATTAGCATCTCAAAAGATCAAGTAACACCTGAACTATGACCCCAGACTCCAGAAAACGTCCAACTTTTTAACCAAACAAGAGATTTAAAGAGGAGCAGCAACAATTGCTCCAACAGCTGGTGGTATTGAGCTACCATCATACCAGTCATGAAACTGTCACATAGCAACAGTCTTCAGTCAGAAGCCATTTCAGGTTGATTGAATACTGACTGCTACTGGAGATCCTCCCCTCCAACAGCATCATCCACAACAATTCTTTAAAGACATTTGGCTGATATGAGTTACAACAACATTTTGGATAAATGAAGTATTTATTAACTGCATTGAATAAATGTTTGAAGTGGATTAAAAATGGATTAATGAGCTGCAGAGAAAACTCAACTTGTTCCGGCAGATTTAGCTTGAGGAGAGGCACGGCTTTTATTCTGGCTTCTAAAAAAGCAAACACTCGCCAGCAGCTGTCAGTTAATGTGAGGCATGCCATGAATTGGGATCTCTCTTCCATCCATTTGTGTGGATGTTCTGTACAAATCAGCTGCTAAAAGCAGTATTTAATGCTTTCAGCAGGCGGAACCAAAATCTCATGACACAGTAGCTCTGTCTTTTCCTCCCTCCGGCTGTATGCATGTCCCTGATAGATTTTAAAATTCAATCCTTTTCTCCTTGAGAAAAGTTAACATGGAGCTGTGAATGGTCAGTACAGCATGACAAATGTTTAATCACCCACATTTCCTGGGATATTAATCTCAAATGAATGCAACAGTTGACACTGTTAGATTAAGACACATTAAGAGAAGAAGAAGAAAAAATCTGTGTGTTCCCAGTGTGCGGCCTAAGTACATTAGGACAGTCTGCCTCCCAAACCTGTGATAAACTTGATTTGATTTCTGTTTCCTTTCCGTGGTACTTCCTCTCTCTCGCTCTCTCTCTTTCTCTCCTGGTTAGTGCTGATTCACCGGCCATGTCGCGGAAGCAGCAGGGCCAGGTAACAGTAAGCAGGCAGGGATAGATAAAGATGAGTTTTGCCAAAAACCAGAAGCAGATAGCAGCAAAAGTGTACTTATTCACATACGATACATAAGGCCTATAAGTTGGCAGCCAGTCATCCAGCTGGCTGGTGGGGGGGTGGGGGGGGTTAGGTGAGGGAGTGGGTTACTTGGGGTTAAATGGAGCCAATCACAGATAGAAAAACAGCATTACACACCACATTAGGCATCATCTCACCACTCTTTCCTAGCTTCTGCTATTTCTCTCTCAGCCGCTCTCTCTCGCTGTCTCCAGGTGTGCAGCCAGCTGATAGTGTCAGCTCTATTTGCACATTCACTTGAAATTCTCCAGAACTAATAGATTCCACTAGATTCAGCTAACTTAATACTGCTGATCTGCTGCTTATTGCAGCAAACTAGCCAATCATTTACCTGACTCGCCAGTGAAATGGCTGAAATGCAAATAAAATGTTATAAGTCCTGCATTTAGACAAATGTGAACCTCAGTGTTATTTCACGATAGCCCAACAATATATATGAGGTAAATGGTTGCTTCAATGCAAAGCCATTAACATAACACATGTATTTTATAATGCTATTGCAATGAGGTAAACTACAGCCATATTGATTCACAACATAACTGATACAAGTACTTTCAAATTGAACCCACTCAATACTAACCCATTTACTGTCATTGTTTTAGGTAATTGTCCCACTCACATGCAGGTACATTCTCAGAATGTAAAGATTTATTGACAATCATAAAGAAATGTGCAAAGATGAGAGAACACAGGTGTCCTTAAGTGTAGGTTAGAGGTCAGACCAAAGAACTGGGAGGAGTTGGACAAACAGTAGGGGCATTACAAAGATCAAAAGGCAAACTGACCTGTGGGTGCTTTGAAGGCAGTTTTCCATTCAGCTCCCTGGCTGACACGGACAAGGTGGTAGACATTGAGGAAGTCAAGTTTGGAAGAACTGGTTGCTTCTTGAGTAGGTCTGAATAAGGAGATGACGGGGAGAGGGTGTTGATTTTTTTACAGTAATTTGATTTCAGACCTGTAGTCAATCAGGGGTCAGAGGGAGTCGTCCTTGCTAACAAAGAAGAAGCCCACCCCCAGTGGTGAAGATGAGTGATGGATGATTCCAGCAGCTACTGATTCATTGATGTATTTTTCTATGGCTTGAGGTTCAGGATGGGAGACGCTGATGAGGCGACTGGATGGGAGAGGAGCGCCTGGGAGGAGATTTATGGCACAGCCATAAGGGCGATGAGGCCGCAGGGACAGCTGGGTTAAAGCTGGAGGTTTGCAGGTGACTGAATCAGCTGAGAATAAAACTGGAATGAAATCCAGAGTTACATCAGGAGTGACTTTAAAAAGGAACAAAGAGCAAAGGTAAGACTCAGTTATGTTCAAGTTACCACTGAAGGTTAACACTGTGGCATCAAAGGACAGCAGCAGACTCCTCTTAAGCCCCACCTGATGAGGGTGGATGACTCCAGCCCAGCCAGTCGTCCTCCCTGATCAAAGAGCCATTAGGTGGAGAACTGGATGAACAGACAGGAGTGGTGAAACCAAGATTCCAACATTCCTGCATTTTTGAAAACCAAAAATAGAGCGTTCAATCGGATACATTCATGTAGTCATTATTGTGAAGCTGCAGCTAATATGAACAGTTTGTTGTGAGCTGTTAACATCCACTGTTGCCACTGGATAATTATCATGCTCATCCTTTCTCAGTAAAACAGATGCAGCAGCTGCAGTCTGTAGCTCACATTACTTTCTCTCTTTATTGAATGAGATAAAAACTATGGAACCCAACTTAGACCTGAAGTGCAAGTCAGGTCTCAGGTTTTGAAGGTACAAGTCTAGGTCCAGTCAGAAGTCTTATTTTTGTATTTTTGTGACTTTAGTCCACTGCTTAATGGCGTATGGTCTTGATCTCAAGAGAACTTGCCTCTGTGCACAATACATCAAATTATTCCTCTCTTGTTCTGTTTTCTTTCTTTGTCATACAACTACTGTAAAATGTAAGCTGATAAATTAGATTTAGAGATTGTGTGTCAATATGTGACTGCATTTAATCATTTTAATATTGATTATGACAAGTATTTATTAATACCAAGATGTAGTTTGGCTGAGTATTTAGCCGTTTTTCCAATACTTTTTGCATTTTGTGGTGTACAATAAGAAACTGTCTTGAAACATGAAGTCGAACTGTAAACATTCAGCTTTAATCTGGAAGAAGAACCGGCCTGGTGGTGGCTGGGCGGGGGGCGGAGTTCACCCTGAACACATCACCAGTCCTTCACAATATTATTGGTATTACTTATGAATAACATATATTAACCTCCTAAATGGGACAAAACATAAGTGAGTTTGTCTTGTTTCATCCAGTCAACAGACACAGAACATGTCAGACCACATCACTGTCAGAGATAAAACATCTACATTTACTCTGGGAATTAGAGGTTCAAGCCTCTGGTTGATCTCTAAATGTTACAGTAGTCCTGACACTAGGGACCTGTAACATGAATGTTTAGTGAACATCATACAATTTGCAGTAGAGCTGCACAATAGCAATTTGAGCTGATGAATAAAAACTTCACTTTCCTGCTGTTATGTCAGCTCAGGTCAGTTACTACAGAGCAATTTCCTGGTGACAGCAGGAAAATGGCCGTATCTCCAAACTCCTCAGTGGGTAGACAGGACCTAATTGCACCTGTTTACAGCCTGACGCACTTTTGCTTGGTACCTGCAGCTATATTTGTCAAGTAAAGAGATGGACAAATGCAGGTGTGCAACCATGGTAACGACAAAAACTACAAAGCGGTACAATTACCCCTGCTTGTATCCTCAGTATAGCATGTGAAAAGGGTATTTATCTAGCCTCAAGCCTGACTGCCATTCTACTTCTGTGATGTCTAGAGGAATCTTTTGTAAATAACTCAAACAAGACATAACAGCCCACTTCTCCCTGGAGATACAGACCAAGTCCTCTAACTTGATAATGAAATTATGGACCTGAAGCTGATGAGATCATCTCAGCATGGCTTTGCTGAGTGTTTCTTACAAGGCTGCTTTTAAAAATCACAGTGCAAAAAAATAACTGGCTCTGCAAAAACACAACATAATGGCAGCATAATTACTTACCGCACAGCTCTTGTCTTTAATTGCTGCACATTGTGGGTTCTAGGTCCTTTTACCCACAATGTAAAAAAAAAAATAAAAAAATGAAAGGACAAAAATCTATTTGCCTTATCTGCTGGGAAATAAGTCACAAAGAGTGAAAAGAAATGTTCAGAAAACTGGGCAGGTTTTAAAGGACAGCAAAAATTGATTAATCCATGTAATTTGTCAGAATCAAGGTGGCATGGTGCTACTGTGGTTAACACCGAGATCAGAAAGATCCAGGATAAAATCCTGCACTCTGCATCCAGAACCAGAACCAAACATGGAGAAGCAGCATTCAGCTTCTATGCACCACAAATCTGGAACAAACTTCCAGGAAATTTCAAAACTACTGAAACACTGAGTTCCTTTAAATCAAGGTTAAAACCCCACCTGTCTGGAGCTGTCTTTGATTCATGATACCTGGAACATTAATTTACATATTTGATGCATAGTTGATGATTATACCATCATCATAATCTTGATGATGGTAATTGGCAATTGGTAATTGTTATGTTTATAACTTGTAAAGCACTTTGAACGGCCTTGTTGCTGACAGTTGCTGTACAAATGAACTTGACTGAAGTAGACCTGAAGTGTTCGTGTACCTGCTCAGCTCCTAAAAATAAACTCCCAGTAAGACTGCGCTTGAGCTATTTGTAAACAAAATAATTTTAGTCTATTAATGTGCAAAGCTGCTAGAGACATTTGAAACTGTAATCACTGTAAGACAAAAACTGCAAAGTATCAGATCAGAGTCCGAAGATAAACCATCTCCACACTTCAGAATGTTTCTCTTGTGAGAAAAGTAGGATAGAAATGACCGGCAAACACTAAGGCTACGTTCACACAGCAGGTGAACCAAATTTGATTATTTGCCTAAATGCGACCAGTATATGACTGAAGGAGTAGTAATAACTCTGTTTCAGCCCCAAAGAAAGTCAAATTTGTGCCACTTCCATATGCGCCACTAAATCAGACACATTACTGTTTTCAAGGAGCCTGAACGGTCATGTCACATTTCCTTTAATATCATTGACATGAGACATGCGTCATTTATTAGCTTCCTTCATTTTCTTATCAAGTAAATTGAATTTCAGACAAAAACTGAGCTTTAGACCCTGTTGTGTGAACATTAACTAAGAGGACTGGGACTCCTTTACACTGAAAGAGTTTTTCCAAATTTGTTGCCATCTGATCCCAGCAGTAAATGTTGTGTGAGACACGTGTAGCATATTCTGAATCCAGTGTGAGGGGGAACTAACTTTCATCTCATAAAAGCTCATCCACACAATTTTTGTCTGTCACAATAAATTCCTAGTGAGATGATTCTGTCACTGGGAATTTGTGCAACTTTTCACGTTAAGCAGCTGTGGTGTAAACGTTGATGTGTTGTCATAGTTATGCATTAGACAATAATCTCTGTGCTTGAATCAATTAGTCCTTTCAAAGTGATGGAGTCTGTGTTTTTACTGAACTGAGGAAGCAACAGAGCACCTCTAGCTAACTGTTGTCAGAATGCTCAAGCTGCCTTCCTGGGTGCTAATGACGATCTTGAATGTGGAAGTGACAGCTAAGATGACTGAACTACGTTTTTTAGGCTGCAGAAAGAGATGCTGCAAGAGCTGTGCATGACTCAGCTATTATTGTTTTGCATAAATTAAAACACAACTCTAACTAGCTTCAAAAAGGTGACACTGACTGGTGCAACTGAACAAAAATTGCAAGAGAGAAAAGAAAGGGAAAAGGAAGCATAAAACAGTAAAAGATATATAAGGCAAGATTAACATGAAGACAGTGCATGAATGGAACACCCACAAAACAATGAGAAGGAGCTCCAAATAGAGGGAAGACAGATGGTAAAGAATGAAGCGGCAACAAAAGAAGAGGCACAGGTACAAAAGAGCAGAGAGGAGGGGAAGAAAAGTGAAGAAAGAGAGGTAATGAGGGGAACAGTGAAGAGAAGAACGACTACAACGCTCATTAAAGAAGAGAAGAGCTCCATTAACCAGCAAACTGTCCGTGTGTGTGTGAATGTGTGTGTGCACGTGTTGGCATTAGATTTGTGTGAGTGTGTGCACAGCAGTGGCTGCGGGGCAGCTGTCTGTACCTCATAAGTATAATGATGGCACATAAAGTAACTTCATGGCGTTAGAGTCTCACAAACACACACACACACACACACACACGCCAACGCACGCCCACCCGTACACACACATATAACAACAGACAGACGGTCCAGACTGCAGTGGCTCCTAGCTTCTAATTACATATTGATACAGCAAACACAAAGCTAGTATATGAACTATTGCATCCTGATAGGCAACTTGACACACATGTGTTTGTGTGTGTAGGGCGTGTGTGCGTGTGTGTGTATAAACAGCAGCTTTATAATGCACCAAAATTAATGAGCTATATTGAAATGATAATATGGATATTGTCTTTCTGTTAAGGGCCAATAAAGCAGATTCTTAATGATAAGTATATGAGGAATTAAAACCCTGCAGAAACTTATTAAAATAAATTTGCCAACCGGCTTCCTGTAACTGTGACTTCCTGTAACCGGCTTCCTGTAACTGTGACTTCCTGTAACCGGCTTCCTGTAACTGTGACTTCCTGTAACCGACTTCCTGTAACCGTGACTTCCTGTAACCGACTTCCTGTAACCGTGACTTCCTGTAATCAACTTCCTGTAACCGTGACTTCCTTGGACCAAGATTTCCTGCATTTCTGGTGTCCAGTAACCAGTATTTTCTGAATCCTGCTTTCCGAGTCTTCCTACATCCCTGACTTCCTGTGACTCTGATATCACATATTCTTGATGTTCAGTTGGTGGAACGATGCGTTTCCATTGACAATAAAATTATGCAAATTTGAATTTGAATTACAAGAATACATTTTCTTTATGGAAACACTGTAATTGCTAAAAAATAAATAAATAAATAAAAATGTTTTTGATGAACGGTTGCAGTGTCTGTAACCATGTTTTCATGGAAAGCTGACATTTTAGTTTTCTGACAGAAGCATCTCGGGGAAAAAACTCCTCATAATCATCATAATCTTGATGATGGTAATTGGCAATTGGTTATTGTTATGTTTTTAACTTGTAAAGCACTTTGAACGGCCTTGTTGCTGACAAGGCCGTTCAAAAAGGTGACGGATAGAAAGGTTGCGGATAGAACAGTTTTACGTCATGTGAAAACCTTAACATAAGATTTGTCAGATTGATGACAGTCAGAAGTAAAATATGTATACATTTGTTTTATATCAAAGTTCTTTGTCAAAAATAGTTTTCGGCTTCTCTTTTTAAAAGTAAATGTCTTCAGTTTTGCGACAGACTGGCGACCTGTCCAGGGTGACTGCACCTCTCGCCCGGAACGTTAGCTGGAGAGGCACTAGCAGCCCTCCTGACCCCCCTAGGGGGTCAATACTAACACCCACTTAAGGGGGGTGTTAGAAGATGGATGGATGGATGCCTTCAGTTTAACACAGTTTGCAGACTTTTAACTAGTTCTGTTCCTCTTCCCTCTACTCTGCTTGTCTTTGTATCCATGCCTGCTGCTTAGCCTGCCTCAGAGGAACAGCCTGACAGATTGACGGATTTTTGCCCATCTTATTATTAAAGAAGTCCGCCTACTACGCCTCATTGAAAGAAAGCTTCTTTGACTTGCTGACGGATTTATTACAATATTTTTAACCCCTCTCGTCATGCTATTCAACTCTGTTTAAATGCATATCTTTCTTTTGTGTGGACGAAGACATACGAACACCAGACCTGGGGCCACACCTTTCTACAGGTGAACATGAAATTATACAACAGTGAAAAATAATTCATGGTGTGTTACCCAGATATCACAACTTCATGACTTGCTTTTGATAGAGCCTTCTAATGACAGAGAAGATCAAATCAATAAAGATCCACACAGCAGAGGAAAACATGCAGAAAATCATCTGAAACTATAATAATAAACTATTTATATTTCTGAAATTGTTTTAAGTGTTACATGTTGACTCTTTTATGGTTAAATGCCAGTTTACAACACTCTGCCAACTTCACAAGTACATCAGTGTAGTCATGATTGTTTGTGTCTGCTTAAAATAAGAAAATAAGTTGTACAATTGAGATGTTACTTTATAACTATTGATAGTTACTGATGATAAGTGTAGTTGGAACTCGATTAAAAATTTTAATACAGTTAATTGCAGGGTCTGTAATTAATCATTCACAATTAATTTCATTTAATAAAAACTAAGTTGAACAATAAAAGCAGCATATTGTATTAAAAAAATCTTTTTGGTGCTAAATTGTAGAATAAATGGATATATGAGCTCAACAAAGTCATGTTTATTATACTTTTTCCTCTGTTGTTTAGGTAATTCAAGCATAAAAGTTCACTTCATTGAAAAATATTTCTTCAGGAATGTGAGCTGTTGACACTGACATTAGCGTTGGGGACGCCTGTGCAACGTGTTAGCGTTCAGATGCTATGCTAGGCTTCAATCAATGAATCAATCAATCAAATTTTATTTGTACATTTGTATACACAGTTCAGCAACAAGACATTTCAAAAATGCTTTACATCATGAAAATACAAAGTCAAATATTACAGAGCAGACAACCAGGAAGGGGGAAGCAGGTGCATGCTAACTGAAGGACAGAAAACAAATAACCACACAAAATGTGTCTAAATATAAAACAAATGACAGCAAACCCAAACTAGCAGCAGTTCTCTGAGTATTTTGTCTATTAAAAATTTTTGGTAACATTGCCATGGTCAATGTGGGTAATAGTAGTGTGTGATATGTTCAGTCACACACTACTAAACAATAAAATATACAAGTTTTATTCTGAATTTCATGGGGGAATGGTGTAGCTTTCTTATGGGCAACTTTTACTAATATAACTTTTCAACCTGCAACAGTTGATGGATGTAAATGATATTTAATCCGGTGATGTGTAGTTTCTGAATGGAGCTATTTTATTACAAGAGTGGAAGTGATGTAATGAGAGGAAATCAGGTCATAATGAGATTTCAGACCTCACGTTCAGTTCAGAAATACCCTTTATTATGTTTCCAGCGAGCTGCCTCCAACATGAAGGGTGCTTTATAGATAAAATTGATTGCTTGATTGATTGATTGATTGATTGAATTTTTGACATAACACTCTGAAGTCTGTCCAGGAATAAAACAATGAAAATAAGAGGAATGAGTTTAATTCCAGGGTATGTTGATGGAGACGTCCAGTTAGCTCCTGACAACCTTCTGAATGGAGAGCAAAGATTAACCTGCTATTACTGTTATTACTGTTGCATGTGACACTGAGCTGATAAGTTTTAATTTGTTTTACTTTTGTGTAACCAGGTTGTTGTGTGTTGCAGATTTCTGCCCAGGTCCCTCTTGAAAATGAGATCTACGTCTCAGTGGGTTTTACCTGGTGAAATACAGGAAATAATAATAAAAACTAGAAAATTTCTTTAGAAATTTAATCGGAGCCTGCCAAAGTGTGCCCGTTGGTTGGAACCCAGCGTTCTGGTGCTACAAATTAGCATCAATGCTAAAGTAAGCTGCAATGTACTCAATAGCATGTGGAGAGTCATAAGCATGTTGAGTAACATGTCTGACAGTTGAATATAAAACAGAATCTGAGAAAGTCCCTCTGACTCTCTTACTATCCAGAAACAGCCAATCAGAACCAAAGGGCACAAATAAAAGAAACTTTTCATTTTAGTAACTTTTTTTCAGACCTGTTCCTGTTTCAGACTTTTAAGTTATAAATTATGAATCTTCTACAGGAGCATTGTTAAAATTATTTGAAGGCACAGATTCAGCCCCGTACAGATTCACATTCTCAGTTGAGAGAGACTCACCTGGTATGAAGTTAATTTTTCAGGTCTGGAATTACACCGAAGATAAATTGGTTTAATCAAAGCACAACATAAATATGTGTTTATGTATTCCATCTTAAGTCGAGAGCATACCAGTTTTTTTTTTAATGCTATTACCACCACTAGATGATATGCATGTAGGCAGTGTTGTAGTACTTGAGATCGGTCTTGGTCTCAAGACCATTTTTTGATGGTCTCGGTCTCGTCTCGGACTCGACCACATTTGGTCTCGGTCTCGGGCGCTGAGGACTCGGGATTTTATTTCAAGACCAGTCAAGACCACAACTGTGGAAATATCACTAAACTTACAGCAAACTGTCCAGTTTATTTGTTAACATGTTTGTTTTCACTGGATGCAAAACGCACCGATTAAAATCCAAGCAATAACGTGAC
>CAEGAE010075994.1:0-99380 GCA_903067095.1 Girardinus metallicus
TATTATTATTATTATTATTATGTATACTTTAAGAGTTTATTTGAGTTAGAAGTAATTGCTTAGTTTTTTTTGTTATTTTGCTGGGTTGGTCTGTTCGTGGGCGGAGCCTGTGGCTTTAAAAGCAGGGCTCTGCGCCACAGGGCGGCAGTCTGTGGCTAGACTCCAGAGAAGTCACATAAATGGTGATGGACTCTTGCATTTAAGGTGCTGTTGTTTTTCATTTTTTAAAACCTGTCTTGGACGTCCTTGCACATGTACTGAACCTCTTTGATTTATCCACCTGAAGAAAAGCTTAATAAAATTCACTAAAGTGATCTCCGGCCTTGGTCAGTCATTTGTGTTTGGCCAAGTCATAATAGAATCCCGTCACACAAAGCTACAGTAAATCTTCAAGCTGGATCTGGATTTGTTTTGAAAAGTGGCTTGAGGTGACGTATATCGTGAATTGGCATGTTAAAAATAACTAAATGAAGTGAAAATGTTCTGGTTCATGTGAAGTTTTTTTTTTTTTGCCACAAATACTTATTACTTAAAGAAATGGTAGAACTTGACGTTCCATAATGTTTTTCAGTTCGTTCATTAACATACGTGCAAAATACAAAAATGTTATTGCAGCTTTATGTAAATCCGATACACTATTCTCATCTGTCTGTATGTTTTATGTGTTTTTGTTAGTTCTTTGAACGTCCTGTAGAGGGCTCTAGACCCAAACTTCTCCTGTGTCGGTCAGAGAAGAAGAGTAAGGCAGAAGGGAGAAGAAAAAGAAATGGTAGGCTACGTAGACTAAGCACGTTTAAGCAGATGTAGAGACGTTTTGTTTGCTAGGATTTCTCTTAAGTGCTGCTGTGATACGAAATAATTCTGTTTATTTTGAACTAGACTATGTACATTCTGTTCTTTGCCTTCTCCGGCGAGTCTGTTTTATTGTCAGCTGCTTACTTACGTGGAATGGCTCTTTAGCTTCAGTTAACGTTGCTCAGTTTTTTTTTTAGACCTAGAGAAAAAAACAACCGGAGAACAAGGTGTAGCTCTGTAAGTAGCATAGCTGTGTGAAATGAGACTGTATTACAGCGAAGTGATGTTTGTAACCACTTCTGCTAATGTTAAGTTTTTTTTTTTTTTATTACTGGGCGTTTTTTGGTTTATTTTAAACGCTAATTCAGTTTTCACCGCGAAAGAAGTAATTGAAAGACCTCGCTGGTTTCCGTATACCTGCATGTTCGGTTAACGCTGATTTGTTAAAACTTATTTGCTTATCACCCTCCTGTGTGACTCTAGAGCATAAGTAACTTTACTACGGAGTTCATTGCTAATTCGATTAAGTAGCGGTTACATTTAGCAAAAATAACGCTTTACATGCAGCAAAGTTAATCAACTCCATATTGAAAACGTATCTTCCTGACCAAAGTGGTCCTCGCTTTAAAATCCCTTTATGTGTAACACACTTGCATGCAAATTAGGAAACCAGACTTCACAAACCACTGAGAAAATAACAATCAGCGAACAGTACCCAAGACTGTCCTTCAAAATTTATTTTTAATTGCCAATAAAATTAAACCAGAATGTGTAATTGTCTTTTTATTTGCACTGCTTGACAAATTTGAACGTGAGGCCAAAGTAAGCTGTCATTGCTGAACACGATTAAAGGCTTCTTGTTGTTACCGACTCACTTCTGAGGAAGGCTTATGATTCGGACTTCAATGCAAAAACAAACACTTAAAAATGAGCTTCAGTGCACCCAGGCTTTGTTGCATTATTAATGGTTTCATGGAGACCAGATAGCAGAGCTGTAGGGTGGAAAAGAGGTGGGGAATATAAGACAGAAACGAAGGCACAAGGAAAGACGAGAGAATGTGAGAAAAATACCAAAAAATAAAAAGTAGAAAGGAAGGTGAATAAAAGCAAGAATTGAATCAAATAAGAAAGTATGATCTGAGATCTTTAGAGAGAAAGGAGTGTGTGTGAAACAAAGTCAAATTCCAGTTACAAAGGAAAAATAAGTCAAGAGTAATTCTGTGAAAAAGAAGAGTTGATTCATCTTATCTGAGTTCATTCAACCAATTAGACCAAATCCCAAAAGCCTTTCTGAGCCCGACAAGAATGCCTCGCAGTTTGTGCTGCCCAAACTCACTCACCTGAAGCAAGGAGCTATTTAAGCACCCAGTAAATTATTCAGACGCCTCAGCAGTATGCTGAACAAACCTAAAAACTATTCGTATCTAAACTTTTATAGCAACTTTTAGTTTTTCTGCTTCTAGGTTCTTTTTTTTCTTAATCACTTGTATTCCCTATTATATATGATATAATGCCATTTTCTGGGACAAAACTAGAACAAAATAAGATCAGATTAATTGTCATTTGATATCTTTGAATTTACAGATTTGCTAAGTTGTTCCTCCTTATCCCCAACCGAGACATCATTGGAATATCAAGCTCGAGGCACAAGAGTGAAAAATAGGGCATACGCTAGGGATACAGTATGAGCTCTTTTGATCTCAGTAAAAAAAAAAAAAGAGAAGATTCACAGCCTGGAAAATAATATGTGATGGGAACAGAATTGTTTTCTGGCAGTGTGTGAAATAGATTCACTGCTTTGCAAGCCAGTGATTACGTCCGAAATAGGGTTATATAAGAGATGTCAGAACATAGCCAGACTCTTTAGCATTGTTAAACACTCACCATAAATCAGGTTCATGTGCAACTCTGAGAAAACCTGAAAAATCATCTCCTTTGTTCTGTGACCCATTTTCTCTCTTCTCCATCTGATCAGCGCCACTGCTCCAGATTAACCGTGGGGGTGCCCTCCTCCCTCTGCCCAATGATCTCTTCTCCACAAAGGGTGCAAACAGTTACACCAAAAGCTAATTCCGCTTTTATTTCCCTTGAGTGCAGTCTGTAATCTGAAATTAAATAATTAAAAAAAACCTTCCCTCAACCTGAACAAAAATCATATATATATATATATATATATATATATATATATATGTATATGTGTGTGAAGAAATCCTCTAACTCTTGGTCGCTTACTTTTAACAGTCCTCTTATTGCTGGTGATATCAGGTCTTCGGTGAGTTGGAGGATTTTTTTTATTGATGCTGTATTTCACAAAGTATCAGTACTATAGATCTTATGTGGGTGCCCTTTTAAAACTTAAAATTGATCACGCAAAGAAGATATGCTGACTCTGTAAAGTTGTATTTCACTCCACGGATGTGTCTACGGTTTCATTTATAAAAAAATGTACATTATAGTGAGAAAAAACCTGTTGAACAGTTCAACTGTTTTCAGTAAATGCATGTTATTCATTTATGAAGTGCTTTGTAGAAAAGTTTTTTTTTGCAGGGACAACTTCAAGACTTCTGCAGAAAGCAGCCTTATGCATTGATCAATTATTTTGATTCATTCCTCCAAGCAAACTTTTTTTTCCATCTCTTGAAGTTTCTTAGGGAGTTCTCTGTGCAATCTGAATTTTCTTGGACTTTCCGTTGGATTCAAATCAGGTGATTAAAAAAAAAAAAAAGTTTTATTTTTTTAGTGGGATGAGGTTTTGCCTGATAATTGACCTTTATTTCATGTTCGTCTTCTTATCAAAAGTGCCTCTGTCAATTTATTTTTTTCTTTTAATTACCATACTTTACTTAGAAACAGCTGGAAAAATTTATGAAAAATGCAGAGGGTCAATGTTACAGTGATTTATAATGTTTTGAAAGTAAGACATTTTAGTAGAAGGATACGATTTTTTTTTTTTTTACGACAATTCAGTGGAACATTTCACAGCAGGGACTTTTTATTTAAATGTGGAGATGACTTTAGTGTTCTCCAAACTAATGAGAATTTATTTCTGCTACCCTACTATCAGTATCACTACAGAGAGAAAATTGACGTTTGGATACTCATTTTCCTGCTCTATAAGAACAAATACTTTTTATCCTTTTTTTAAATTGATTTTAAGTGTCAAAGTTGGTGATGTTCAGTGGTGCAGGCTTATATCACCACCATGACCGACAAATTCATGGGAGGAATTCTCTGCACATCACAGGTAACCGTCCATCTGGCAAAAAATGACATATGCCATTATTTTAGGAAGGTGACGATATACTCAGTCATTGCATTTGCAGATATACCTTATTCGCAAAACATTTATTTATAAATTGTGTATATTCACATATCTTGCAGTGATGTAATCAGGATGGTGCTGAACTTCAGGAGTTACTTATCAAGAGCAGGACACACCTTGGACAGGTCGGCAGTCCATCATAGTGTCTTCTAGTTTTAAAAATCGGATATAATTTTAAGTAATTTTTACTTTGTAACTAGGTAGTCCTTAGAACTTGGTGATGTTGGCCCGTTAAATGTGTGGCAATCTCAGTGATGAGCAGCAAAAAATTTTTATGCATTCCACCAACACAGTTTTCACTCATCTATCTTCTTTGTACTAACAAGTGGGCCATGCGTTTATATTGGCAAAACATTGTCTGAGCTACCAGCAGCGAAGACTGAGTGGACACATGTGGATAAGAATGAGTTCACACTGTGGGAGGCATGCAACTGAAACGACGAGCTCAGCAGCCAGAAAGCTGCATGACCAGGATGATTAGTTTGACTAAGACAACTGGGATAAATACATTCTGTGGTTCATGCAATGAAGAGTAATGTAAATATGAATATATCTGCCTACAGATTGGCAGGAAAAGCTTGGAATCCCTACGCTCGTACATCTTCCCAATTTAATGCCACCGCTGGTAAAAAAAAAAAAAAAAAAGAAAATCACTAAAATGGTTTAGAATAAATTCATCTTTTCTACAATAAGCATAATCTCACACTATTGAATGTAGATACATTCAGTTTTAGTTTCAGTATATTTATTTGGTGTAGAACTAATCTAATGTGAAGAAATAGATGAATTTTACATAATCTCTGGTGTCTTGATTACAGACACTCCTGAGCAGGTCCTATAAAACAAATGAATCTTCGAGATTTATACTTTAACTTTCTTTTTTTAATCTATCCTAGTATGTAGGAACTTTCTATTAGTTCAACAACTACAACTACTTATTTCCCTGATATAAAATAGGCCTATTTTTATTAGCCACTCTATAAAGTGGGAAAGTCAAGAGAACATGCCTGTCGACTTCTGTGTAATGATTGTTATATTTTTGAAAATTTCTACGAGAAAATAGCTATTGTCCAACAGTTGCTCAAAGCTACATTGGACAGATTAATTAAAAGTAAAAAACAAACAAAAAAAAAATAATGCTGGGCATAGCAACAAATGTGGGAGTGCTGGATATGTGCGCAAATGTGAGCATGCTCAAAGCTGCAGGCGGCTAACTGTCAAAATGTTGCAAAAAAATAAAACATTTTACACACAAATAAAGCGTATTACAAATTGTCCTTGAGCACAAAATGATCTCTTCTCCAATATATGTGATTTATATATATATTTTATCCAAGTAAGATAAAATTATGGTTTTGAGAACATTGTCATTGCCAAACTGATTTTGTCCATCAGGGGGGACAGGTAGCTCCAGTTTCATGGCTTGAAAAATATGTGCACAGGCAAAGTCAGGTTGAGTCACATTTTTGTAGAATATTTTTGACTATATAATGAAATATGAACATTCCTTTTAACTTTAACATATTATAAGTAACATGTTTTGATTCATCAATGCATTTTTTTTTTTGTAAAATGGACAGTCTTGAAGTTATTTGACAAATTAGTCTTCCTTTGACCTAATAGTCCCTTGTCCTTCTGCCACATTTCTGTTTCGATGGCACCCTCTTCTGTCTGGGAGAGTAAGTAATCATGTGACTCTTGACTGAAACTTGAGTGTTGAGTCTTTATTTACGAGAAGAGATAATTTTGTCCTCAAGTACAATTTGGAAAATATGGTTTATATTTTACAACATTTTGGCTGGCAATTAATTCCATAATTAACACCAAGACCATAATCACCTAGCATAGCACAGTCATGGTTAATTAAGCTAAATGTCCATGAAGAATGGCCAGAATTAGAGTGTTTGTGCTGTCATGAGCCATCAAACATTTACAATAACTGTGAATGAATCTTTTTGCAGATTGGTTTTAATTAAGCCTCATTGGAAGAATTTCTAGCATAAGCTTTATGCAGCATTACCAGAAATTAATGGATCATAATCACAAAGTGGGCTTGCAGAAGGTCGTATTATTGGATTAGGTACACGTCCATTATGAAGGGTTTACTGCCCACCATGTGATGTTAAGCAATGAATCAGATGGTACCACAGAGAAATAACCAGACCTGCCATTTCTGCGAAACGATGCAACAGCGCTGTTCCAAGCGAGATGATGTGGGGAGCCATAGGATATTTCGTTATGTCATGTCTGAATGTCCCAACTGTGGGTAATAAGGCTGAAATGTTGTACAACATCGAATCAAGCTTTAATGATTGCATTGATTTTTTTTTTTTTTTTTCTTCAATAGAAGCTCGTTGAGTCAGCTCGCCTCCCATGTCTGTCGGTCTCCTTCTTCTATTTAACTTGTCTGCTCTCTGTTGTTTCTGGCTCCTGAAATTGGACGTCACCTGCAGTAATGAAGAGGTGTTTTATGAAATCAGCTTGAGTGTCAGGTCAGCAAGTGAGAGTGCGTGGTAGAAGTCTTTAGAGGGCTGTTACAGAGATTGGTGAAGAAATTACTAAGGGCCTAATCATCACTTTATAACACTGAATACCGCTTCAAATAGGCTGGGCAGATTTCAGCATTTTCAGGGAACAGCTCTGCAGATTTGACCTGAAAACATAGATTGTTTTGCAGAGCAGCTACATTGTGTTGGCAAAGCATTGTTGCTTGTTCATGTGGGATAAAACAGAGACAGAAAAAGGTTTATTTACTCCCATGTGAAGAGGGAGTGCAACCTCTTGCAGACCTGTTTGCTCAGTATTAAGCCAGCGACATGTGTGTGTCAATATTTGAGCCCCCCTGCTGGGATTGCATGCTCAAGCAGAGTGAACACAGTGTTATGAGCACTTCTAGGACGTGATTCTGAGAACAAAAGGGATTCTGACTCTGCTGAATCCATTCAGGTTAAATGCAGTTTCACGCTTAAAATCAGGAACAATGTAAGTGTCTTAATAACAAAGACATTGCTTTGATTATTTTAGATAAAAACAATGTGATTTGTTGACTCTTTTATATTAAATATCCTCCAGGAATATTTGCTCTGCTACGCAAACTAATGTGTGTGCGAGTACACAAATCAAAGACTTGTTTCATTCCACATCAGATACGTAATGATTCAGAAGCTCTTTCTAATGAAAGTGCGATAACCCTGCAGAAACACTATTTATATTTAAATATGCTATTTGTTTTTCTTTTTGTGAAACCTGTCTTTTAACATGATGAAAAAACGGGAAGCAGGCAAGTTATAAATAAATTACATATGAGTGCAGTTCCTGGTAAATGGTGCTGGATTATATTCACCTTAGATCAAGAGTTGGCAACCTTTGTAATCGAAATATATTTTTCACTTTGTCCAGCTAAATAAAATGTGTTTAGGACTGTGTGACCTTTTGAAGAAAAGACTGCGTATCATCTTTGATATCTACTATGGAAAATGTTTTAAGGTGTTTAACGGACCATCATTTTATTTCTATTTAGGTTTTGAAATAAAAAAAACAAGATTTATATAAGTAAAATTGATACATTTTCTTGTACAGAGCATTGATATTTGTAGAAAATGTGATTTCTTCTAAAGTTAATATGTTTACTTTACTATCTTAGGATGTCAATGAATTGCATTTGATATAAGCATGAATTCTGCTTTTTATTAAATAATCCTAAATTATATTTTCTGGTCATCAGTTTTTGACTTTTGATTCAAGTGTATTTATTGCATGCCAGAGGACAACAATGCAAAGCACACCTGCAAGCCGACCTCTGAAGGGCTCAGGAAAGGTTCTGAAGTGACCTAGTAAAAGTCTGAGCTTAAATTCTAATGTGGTTCCTTAATACCACTTAAAATTGACTGTTAATTAATATTCAATGCCAGCTGTTGCCACCAAAAGTGGCAAAACCAGTTACTAGGATCACCTACTCTGAAAGTCTAACCGTTAAGTGCAAACCTAATTTTCAATAATGTTTAAAGCCAGAAACTGATGGTATTCACTTCTGTGCCTGCTTTGTCTTAGTTACAAAGACCACTTATACTCACACACGCACACGCACCCATACACATGCAGTCTAACTGCTAAGCATAGCTTACAATGATCAACTAATGTACTGTAAATGATTTGAGATGGTGGGAGGAAACCAGAGAATCATGTGTGTTGAGAGAAACTCTATTGCTACAGAAAATGATCCAGATATACATACGTGATCTACATTTAAAATCTCTTTTTGGCCAAAGTAAATGTTGGCCAAAAATTAATGCTTCTATTGAGAATGTTTCAGTAGCCTCTAGTCATTTCAATTAAATGTTTTTGTGTTTACTTGTGTGAATGCTTACCTCAGTTAAATCTGTACAACATTTCTTTAATGCTCTACACATTGTCTCTAAAGATGGCATTTTGTGTTTTCTGTACCATTTAAATTTCACCCACATAACACCTGCACACATGGTGCAGGCAACAAGGTGCACAAATGTTTCTATTTTTTTTTTTTTTTTTTCCTTGTTCTGTATTCATAAGTGGACATTTTCTTAGCCTCTGCAGAGAGAAGACAGAGCTAGAAAAAGGTACAGCAATTGACAGCACATACTAAACATCTGCAGCTTTGGTCAGCTGTTCCTTTTGGGATGAACAAAGTCTCTCTAACCCCAGGCCACCAGCAGGCAGTCATAATGTTACATGTGACTGATGTGTGCCCATATCATGAAAATTGTGTAAAAGGTAATAATTTGTTGCAGCACTGATGGTCGGTTTGTATTGGATATTATGAGCCTGAGCCTCCGTCGCCTCAGCATACTTAATCCTTGAAGTGACTTATCATATGGCGGCGATCATGGACTGTTTACATAACGCTCAACTTTCATCCCCGTACGGACAGACAATAATTAAGTTTGACAAAAAAGAAATGACAACATGATGGTAAAAGTAACTCACTCTGTTCTTAATAACTAACCTGTGAGACTTCCAGATTCAGACAGACAAACTGGTAATAGCCAACCAACTGGACAATGAAGTTTTAGAAAACACTCTACAACATTTTTTATTTTTTTTTACACCTCTTTGTTTCTTCGGTCACTTGTTTGGCATAAAGTAATGGCTTTCTGCTCTAATTCTGCTATAAAATTACATACCTGTACATATAATACTGACTGCTCATAAATACACCACAGAAACACATCTTCAAGCTCCTGTTTTAATTTTAGATCTCTACCACTTTCTACAATGCTACATCAAAGAAAAATCTAATGACAAATTCCGGCTTTTGCAACATGTTTTGATGTCTTCAGATAATCATGAAATGGCAAATTTGTTCAAGCATCAAACTTTTTTTTTTTTTAAGTGTCATCTGGCTTTGGTGTCAGAGTTTGATCAGAACAACCACTTTGAATGAGTCTCCTCTCTGTCAGATCATGTTCCTGTCCCTCTCTGATGAATTCCCCCAGCGAGCTACAGGAAAACAAAATTGCAAAAAAAAAAAACTTCAAGGCCTCTGCATCTGTTTTTTATGTGTAGATGTAGATAGAAAAGTGCCAGGATGTTCTAATGAACACAAGAAGGAATGCCTGGAGATCTTCCCTTTTCTTGGCTCCTCCATGAACTGATTAGCCATTCCCTTTTTGAATTTAAACTCCAACTAGTTGATAGAGCTTAATTACTTGATGTTTCCTTTCATTTTCACATATTTTTTCAAATGACATTTAATTTTTTGTTTCCAGTTTTGCTCATAGAAACCTTTCCTCTCTGGGGGATGCGTCTGAAAAATGTCTGTCTCGCTGCTAAAGAGCACAAACAGGAGAAAACAAATAAATCTGCTGCGGTCGCTTAATAATTGACACATGGAGAGATAATAGCTCATTTCACCAACTATCTGTGGGTGATATCTATTAATGATGACCCATCATGTGCTTTAATTAGAGAAAACGCATTCATCTTTCAATGTGTTCTCTTGCTCACACTGTTTCTAGGTCTCTTAGGGCATCTCTGAGGCTCTTAATTCCTCCTGTCTGCCTCTTCGATCTGTCGTAAGACGATGTAAGAAAAGAGATGCTCATGGTAATACACTTCAGTAATACATGAAAATGTAATCATAGGAAGTAGAGCTATTTTTTTCCCTTTGAATTTGTCTTGTGGCAACACCAACTCTGCTTAAGTATATCTGTAATCAAATAAACAAGATGCATCTCCTAATTTTCACTGGTGCAATAGCCAGCAGACAAAAAAAGAGGTCATGACATGAAGAAATTTTTTTTTACATTTCTATCCTTTAATGGAAATGTTGGGATTCTTTACACAAAAACACAACCAAGGCTTGATATCTCAGGCCGATAAGGTTTGAAATTTTGTCATTCTGTGAGCAGTTCAGATTTGCAAGGGATTTTCTACATCACACTCCCAGCTCAGAGTGGAATTATCCATCTTTTTCATCTTTATCTCCAATCAGTTTCAACTTCAAGTCATGCAGGATTTACTCTGCTAGGTTTTGCTTTGCTATAAAATATAAATTCTCTTCACCAAGAATATAGCTCATCCAGCCTACGGATGAAATGAGATAATATTGCTGTGGAAGTGGTCCATGGGTTTTTGTTTCTCTAATATGAACTCTGACTCCTTGTAGGTGTGTTTTTTTATGTTTTCATGACGGTATGACAAAAATCCCCAGGTGTTACCGAGCACATGACATCGGAGGCCCATCTAAAGTTTGGTTAAAGGTTCCCCAATGAGCAGCAGCGCTTAATGATGGCCTCTAAAAAGTAAATGAAAGCACAAAGACAGGTATGGACAGTGTAGGCAGTGTTTATTGAGGCACAGCTCCACAGAGGAAATAAGGCATGACTCAGAGCAGTGATGGTTCTCGCATGAATGGCACCCTGGGCAAGCCCATCTTTGTGCTATCCCCCGACCAATCAAAATGAAAGAAGTCATCAAAATTCAGTTTCAGGTCAGAATGCAGTGCAGTCCTGCACAAAGCATGTGACATTTTCTCCCTGTTCTAAGCAGCAAACGTGAAGTACCGTCTCTATTCTGCACATGCATAAGAACAAAAAACCAGTTAAAGCTGGTTTTCCTACATTTCTCCTTCCTACTGCGCATGAAACATATCAGAAACCACCACTGACTCAGAAGCATCATCATAAACTGTCAGAAATCCAAACTCCAGAGGAGTAAATAGATTTGCAAATGAATAAAGGTTTTATATGTACGAGTGTGACCTTTAGATTTTTCTTAGTTTTTTGACCAGTGCACTTCCAGTTCTTAACAGAGACCAGTGCTACATTAAGCTCTAAAATTATTCTATAAAAAGAAAGTTAGGATAGCTGGAGAACCAGCACAAAGCTTCACAATTGCATGATAAAAACATGGAATGTTTGACCCTTCCTTTGGTGTGTGTGTTCCAGAAATGCTAAGTCATAAACATTGATAAAACTACAATTAATTCAAAAACACTAGACTGTGATTTTAAAATACAGCTTTTGAAATTACTATGCATGTATTTAGCAAACAAAGGCAACTGTGATGACAGGTCTATATGTGTACACACACCACTCCTGAATCTCCAGGATTTCAAAAAATAAAGATGAAAGACCATAATAAATCATTTCCAAACTTTTTTCACTTCTAACAGGACATATATCCTGTATAACCGAAAACCATACATGTAAAACTGTAACACATCAGTTTGTTTCAAGGCCTTAAGCTAACACTTTTTTCAAACATCTTTTGATTTAATTATCAAATCAAAAATGGAGATGGGCTTTTTTGGTTAAAGCCAATCTCCATTACAATTTTAGGCTTGATAATATTTGTCCTTGAAAAACTTCTTCAAATCTAATAAATTGTGAGGACATCTTTTGTCCCTCTTCAGATCACACACATTTGTATCTTTTCTGCAAACTGTTGCTTTGGCTAAATGATGTAAAGGGAAAGAAGAAAAATGAGAGACAGCTAAACTTTAATTTAGGTGCATAGAGCCATTTCAACTGATACCTGGTCTGAATCTGCAAAATTTAAATGCTGGAATTAAGTCAAAAGTTGTTTCATCAAAGTTTGCTCACATTTTGCAATCAGGTTACTGCAGCTTTTATTTTTATTTTTTTAAAGATTTTTCGCAAGAGGATGTTTTTTTTTTTTTTCAGTTGAATTGTATGGGCGTCACATCCAAAGTGGAGATGGTTTGGAAATGATTTCTCAAGGTTAGATTTTTATCTATCAAAAACCTGAAATATTACCTGGATTGTGCACTTTTGAGAGGCACTATATCTAAAATATGTGATGAGTGGAATATAGAAATAAGCAATGAAAAATAATAGTTTGGTTCTGTTATCGCAATGGTATTTTGACTCAGAGTTGTTATATGCAGATCAAAGTGAAACTAGCTAAAGGCTTTTTTTAACATTGCACCCTGTTGTCAAACATTTCCACTCCTTTCCAGTTTCAGTGAAATCCCCTCTAGTGCCTGTCAAAAGGAGCATTTTCCTCTGCCCTAACTAAAAGGTTCTACAGAGGGAGCATACAGTTTTAGTGTAAAACTTTAGAATAAAACTTCTGTAGCACCAGCACAGGTCTTGCACTGGGATCAGTTTTTAGGGCTTTGCCTGAGTTTAAAAGTTCAGTTTAGATTTGTATTGATATGAAGTTTTGCAATTGATTGAAAACCCAAAAGGTTTTTCATTTTTGAATCAAAACAGGCACATTTTAGTGAATCGCTTATATTTTGACATGAGCTTGGCAGAAATGTCATTAGGAACAGACAATATTGAGTCTGTCCATTATGTATGCTTTGCTAGCTTATCTGTGTACAGTGTCAAGGGTCTCATTCTTGTCTCCAGCCGTCATTGGGCGAAACAAATGTATATCCAGGACAAGTCATCAGTTTATCAAAGGGCTACACAGACATACACAACTATGCTTGCGCACACACTTGAGGGATATTTAGAGAAACCACTTAGCTTAGCAGGCAAGGTTTTGTGCCCAGGTATAATCTGTGTATGCCAACCCTGGCTGGGATTCCAACCCAGGACCTTCCTGCTAAAATTAAAGGCAAAGAACATGAGTTTGAATTGTGTAAACATTTCAAACCTTTGGCTCAAGAGATGTTTATGTTTTAATCTGCATCTCTGTTTACTACTAAAGGGAAATTATCACACGTATGAGGCTGTAAAAACTTTAGTGAATACTTGCATTTAAGCAAGATCCAGACTTAATTGCAAGGATTAAAGTTACTGACCCAACTGCTAACATCTGAACAGCAACTTAGTTTTTCTACTTTGAATCTTTCTTATTTTAAACCCATAGATTTAGGTTGTTGCAATTTGCAGCATGTACTAAAATACATAGTTTATTAACTTCGCAGGGGTTTTCTTTAAGTCAGTTTTTAATCTAAAGGAAACTTCTCTCAAAGGTTCTGCTGGATCAGCTCGTAGCGTGACTATTAATCTAAATTCTTACAACGGTGTACGATGTGTGGTGTTCATGATCCCACAGAGATATATCACTGGTTCTTCTTTTTTTCTGACAGCCATGCTGTTTCTTTCAGACAGCTTTCATCAGCCTTGTTTCCTGCACCACCAGGCACAATAGATTATTCTTTATCTTTTTTAGTGAACAAGCTTGGATTGTTTCCAGAAAGCACCTTGCCATATGGTTTTGCAGTTCCAAAGCACCTTGAAACTGCAAAACCATATGTTTTGCAGTTTCAAAACATATGGTTTTGAAACTGCAAAACCATATGTAACAGTTACGGTGTTGTATATTTCCCTTAGGGAGACCAAAATGGAGCCAAACAAGGAACGAGTATTACGGTTTTACAAGGTGACGTGGAAAATATATACCATAATCCCTAAAGTTGCTGTGTGAGAGTTATGCAGCTGTAGACAACTTTATAAGATTATACATCCAGCTACTGCTTACCCTTAGGTTACCTAAAAATATAAAGGTTGAATGTATAAAAGTGATATAGCTCAAATAAAAAAATAAAAAATCTTGCATCTCTTCTGCTCATTGTTGCTGAAAACTTTCATAGAAGTTTTATTTTCAAAGTCATTTCAAACTCACTAAAATCTGTATGAATAAAACAGGAAGGCGTGCAGATTGTTGATTGCCCTATCCATTTATGGCAGCCACCTCCTGGCAGCTGTAATATGATCCTGCCCATCCATGACATTTAGCAGGATAAAGCAGGAACAGAAAACAAGCAAATATTTTTAAATGCTGTTGAGTAATTGAGGCCAACTCTGGAGAGCAGCACATCCATGTCTATTATTACTAGAATTTAATTTAAAATGTTTATTATTTTGTATATTCTGCATATTGGAAGAACAACCTCTCTCCACTGAATCTGAACAGTGTGCTATGCATAAGATATCCATAAAAACACCATGTGGAATCCAGAGGTGATCCACAAGAGTACTTGGTGTCAGGAAACCACGGCGTTACAACCCTTGTGTAGTTGATATGGACTCAAAGCTGACCTTTTCAGGCTATATCTGCACG
This sequence comes from Girardinus metallicus, assembly GCA_903067095.1. NCBI lineage: Eukaryota > Metazoa > Chordata > Actinopteri > Cyprinodontiformes > Poeciliidae > Girardinus > Girardinus metallicus. Next base: position 14,636 of record CAEGAE010075994.1, read on the forward strand.
AAGGTACATTTTTGCGACAGCATACACATACTCTGTGTTGCACAGAAAACTGCTCACCGGGAAACGGTGTTCTCATCAAACTGCTTTGTGTGTGACACCAAGCTGATAAGGTTAAGAATCGCTTGCAGTCGCAAAGACACGCAACAGCCTCCTGAACACTTCCCTTTGGAGATTTTCTGTGCAAGGTTTAGACCCTGGAAACAATCTAGAACTCACAGGTCTTTCCCAGCTTGGGTTTATTCAGAACGACCTGGAGACTTTTAGTCCCAAATCCCCACCTGCACCTTTGACAAGGGGATCATAGTTGGTGGACAGATTAAACTAATCATATAATTAAAAGCTACAATGCATAATAAACCACAGAAAAAGAAGTTATGTATGGAATTTATATATAAATTTAGGATTATAAACAGTTGCAAATGTAAAAAATTCAAACTAGCTTTGAGTGTTGGAATAGCTGTTGCTGCTGTAATGTCACCGTTTTAAAAGAAAAATCCATTTCATTAATCTTTAAGTCAAACTGTAGGAGCACACTTGCACGCATACCAATATCAGCTGTTTAAACCAACATTTTTCAAGTAAGATGGATATTAAAAAGGTGATAGAAATGGAATGTATGCATGTTATCTAAAGCTGAGTGGCATAAATATACTTGCAGGATTTGAACAAAAGAAGGAACACGCAAAAGTACTTTTATATTTACAATATGTGTGTGTTTTTTTTTTTGTTTGTTTTTTTCTGTAATCTGTAAAGTAGCCCTAAAAATTAATATCACAGTTCTTGAGTTGATTTTATATTATGTTCCCCAAGAGTAAGAATGAAAAAGATGGAGTAGAGCTTCTTCATCCGAGTTTGATCTTCAGGTTTTTTTTCCCACTACTGAGAGTGAGGTTGTCTAACAAAATGAAGCCTTGCTTTTTTCTGATGAAAGGGAGATTGGATTTCCCAGAATGCTGAGCTGGTGGGCAAGGCTCAAAATCAGCTGAGCGCTGGATTCGGGAAACATTTCAATGTTTATAATGAAAACCTCTAAAACTGTGGTTAGGGCATGTCCATGGAGATTCTGTTTGTTACGTTGGAAAATCTACGCTCGGTTCACAAACAAACAAGTATGCTGTTTGCGGTTAAGGATTCTTTGAAAATGATGCATAGAGTAAACACAGTAAAAAACAGTGTTTTACTGTACTGAAGTAAATACAGAGAATATTGCAAGAAAAAGTTTGAGGCACTGCAAAAAACTTGAGCCTGGGGAGAAGGTCCAACCTCTTACTGCACCTTGAATGACCCTAAACATAAAGGAAAAGCAACAATATAATGTTTTAGGTTAAAGCATTCACATCTATTGATCAACGCTCTCTGTTCAGTCAGACTGACCCTGAGCTTTTCTGCAAAGGATTGCCAACACTCTTACTCTGTATATGTGCAAATACATGTCTAAAAAACAAGATATAAAAAATAAGCATGCAGCACTTTTTAGAGTTTTAAATCCAAAGACACAAAACAAAAAAATTAGTAACGTGTATCATGCTTCTTCCAATTCGCTGCTGTCTGTCACACAAAATACCAATAAGATAAATTTAAGTTCGTCGTAACTGACAAGTGTGAGAACATTTTCAAGGGTTCTCAACACTTTTACCGTGCACTGCAACTTCCAGATTGCACTCTATAACTTGAGCAAATACAACACTACAAGAAAAGTTTTAGTGTGCCAAACATTTGGAAGAAATTTGACTGTACAAAAGGTCTTACAGACTCATATTATCTTATCACACAGCACAGAATCACAGTTCAACTTCTTTGACCTGATTTCTTAATAGATACACCGTTGGCTGGAACACAGACTGCCCCTCATCAAACGTGATACACTTATCCAGTTGGAAAGATTTTAATCCTGATCAGGTAGAACATTTTTGCTTCCACTATAAAACCAATGAACAATGAATTGTGAATGTGGCATAAACCTAAAAGCAAACCAAAAAGTAGCTATTTCTTTTTGTGCATGCCTCATATTATTTAAAGTGCTGTATTTGCCTGAACATCTCCATGTTGCTTATTTTTACACTCAGCTGAAATATTGATTCTGCTGTCTACATTCTTGTCACATTCATACAACAAACCTCTGAGTTTGTTCCTCACAGCACTCAGCGATGTTATTGTTTTTTCTGAACCCTTTAAATTTTGAAATGGGGCATTTTGCTGAGCGCTGAGAACTGGTTGTTAAATTAGAAAATTTAGTAAATAATTTACAGCTGCTTGAGCTCATTTTGGAGATGTGCTTCTTGTTGTGATCAACAGTTTTGGGGTGTAATTGTACCCACAGCCCCCAAAAAAGAAAAAGATATTTGACAATTTCGTAGTTGACTCCAGCTGGCATGGTCAGATTTTTGCTGCAGTGTTTGTCTGACTAGAATAAACATTTTTCCAGCATTTGTTTTTATCCGACATCTCCCCATTTGTTTCTGTTCATCCTGCTGCACTAGTTTTTTGGGGGTTTTTTGAGTTCGATTTTTTTCTTCTTTGCTTCTTTGTTTTGGGCACTGAGATTGAATCCATCTGATTCTCAATAACAGATAGTATTCCCACTCGTCCCCTCTTGACAATTTTACCAGCGACTGAATGCTCTCTCCGCTGTGAAAAGTTTTGTATGTTGTGGGGGTTATCAAAAGATCCCAAGTGGTCGGAAGAGAAGGGGGGGAGATGGAGTATTGGTAGTGAAGGGAAGATACTGAAAGATTCATAGGACCTTCGCTCAACAGGCGTTTCCATGGCAACACAACACTCTCTGGCTTAAAGAACCGAAGGCCTCGATGCAGATGCAGCTCAGCCGCCTCAAAGACCCTTTGATTTCTGTGTGCACAGGAAAATGTTTGCACGCAAACACAGCACTCTCCTTTTTGTGTGTGTGTGCGTGTGTCTGTGTGTGTTTTGTTTTAATGTAATGTCATGAAATATCCGCTCTCATTTCTTGCCTCCACTTTGAAATCACCTTAATCTCATTCCTGCTCTGCAATAAACACTTGACTTGATTTCCACACAACTGAAAGGCAAACATTTTTTCTCTCATTGTTTTTTTTTTTTTTTTTTCTGGCTCATCTGAATTCAGCAAAGGTGTTTAAACTGATTTCACAGAGTCATAGGATTGATTGGATGTAATTGCTTTGAAATTGGAAAAAACTAGTTAATTGAGTTTTAAATGAATCATCTCACTCAAATCTACCATCATTCACATAAAAATAAAAAACAGTAACACATCAACCACCAACAGGGTTGATTTGTTAAAGTAAAGCTGCGCATTAGATTGCAGCTTTACTTGTTAATTTCTTCTCCAAACATGCAGTGACGGTACACACACACTCAAGTCATCCAAAGACATAATGCACTCGATCGTCCGCCCACAGAGCAAGTTTTCTCTTTTTCATGAATAAACCATTCTCTTAGTGAAACGATTTAGAGCATAAATAAGGGATTCTTGTTGCAGCATCTCGTTACCTCCAGCTAAAATTTCACTGAGGTCTTCTTGCATCTGTCTCAAACTCTGGCTTGTGCTGACTGGCATGGAGAGCACTCAGAGCAACATCTGCTAACAAAGTGTTTAGCCTGAACTGCAGAATGCTAAATATGTTTATGCCTGTGAGACGAGACAATCAGGCGATTAGAGAAGTAATAAGATTTCCTACGTTACTGCAGTTTGTGAAGCCTGAATGGGTAAAGGTTGCTCTGAATAGTAAATATGAAATATTTTCTTACAGCATTTTAAGTTCTTCTTGGCAACTATAGCGACTGTGGAAAAATAAGCATCAGGTCATCAACAGTTTAAATTAATAGTCTTGTAGGAGAACAATAATTTAAAACAACTTTTCTCAGATACCTTACAGTGATTTGCAAAAAAACCCCCAAAAAACTGGCAAATATTCCTTGAACTTTTCGAGTTTGATCATGTTATAAAGACAAGCCTCAATGTATTTTTGAGGCGATATTCAGAAGTGCAATTTTGAGCCAAAAGGAACATGAAATCTTGTTCTTGTGTTTTTAACTCCATGTTTTTTTGGAAGCACTTATTGGTAAACTTTCAGGTGGAAGTCTTTTGAACTACCAACTTTGAACATGTACAGACTGAAATTTCATAAGTTCTACTTATCAAAATAGTTTGAACTCCATCCGAATGGATGAAAACCATCCATCCTGAATCACTGGCAGAAATTCTTAATTACATTTACATCCTTTTTTTTTTAGTCATTTTAATGCTTTGATCTAAACCTGGGACGTCTAACTTCAGTCCTCTGGGGGCAGTGTCTTGGATGCTTTAGATTTCTTCCTGCTCATAAAAAAACATAAAAATTGCATCGTCCAAAGATCAAGTACAACTTACCGTGCTACACACATGGATATACCAGAGGTCATACAGCTCTGCTTTCTCCTCTGCACCACACACCCACCCTGATTCTCACTGGACAGATTAAGAGATTACAGAACTCTCTCGATCTGTGTGTGAACAGTGCATGTGTATATGTTTGTGTGTTGGAAGGGTGGAACTGAGAGAAGGGAGCATTTAAGTCAAAGTGAAAAGGCTTGGAAAGTCTCCTATTCACTAGTTGTATTTCTTTTGTTGATATACCACAGCAACAAACCTTAAAGGTTAGAGCCATTGGTGTCTACAACATGTATCCGGACTAGCACTTGTAGCTTTCACTGCAATGAAATGAGATTTGTTTTGAGGTTGTTGTTTTTTTTTTAAATGTTGACAATATAAAAAGAACACACATAAAAGTCTTTCGCAGAAACTTGTTAGAAGGACTAAAGAAGAGTGATGACGCTGAACTGAGGAGACGTTCAAATATAACTTCACAAAACAAATTACAAAAGCTCAAGGACTGATTCTTCTTCAGACTCTTTATATTGGATAAGAGGATGAGTTTTTTTTGTGCCACTGAAAGGGCAGATAATCTGTAGCCGCAGCCAGAAAAATGTTTAGGCTTCCACTGACCCCTGGTGTTGACTTCCAGACATTACAAGTCCGAGTTTTTCTTTTTGTTTGTTTTTTTTGTTGTTTTTTTTTAATCCAGACTAGTAATACTGCTGGTAATGCCAGTCAAACGCTTCTCTCTTTGTGTTCTGTATGATTACTTCATGCTTACCCAGAGTACATTTATCTGGTTGTTACATTTTTCATAATCTAAAACAGCTGCACGGCATATTTCTAATTTGACATCACTTGTATTAAACATGTAATAAGATAGTTTTTGCTTAGTCAGTTGTGTCTGCTGAGAAGTAAAGCTTACCAGTTCAGAGCATTGCTATAAATCTTACATTCATTCACTGGTTACAAGTCTAACTGAAAACAGGTAGAAGGTGGATATTTCAAACAAAGCCAATAAACACATGTACATGAAAGACGGAGTACTACGATGATGCAGATTATTAAAAAAAATATCCAATATTTTTAGAAGTTGCCTATAATTGTTAAAAGTCCACTCCTCTTTTAAAGAGACAATTTTACAAACATTGTAATTATAGCTACATAATGGGATTTCTTTTCATGGTATCCACATTAAAGTTGAATGATGATTTTAGGAACTTTATCTCCTTAATATGAGCCACCCTCTTTTAAAAAGGATCCAAGTGGTTTAACAATTGACTCAACAGCTATTTATTGTGTGGGCAACTCCTTCCTTAAGTTCCTATCAATTAAGCATATAAAAAGCCTGGAGTTGATCTTGGGTGCAGTGCTTGTATTTGGAGGATTTTGATGTAAACAGACATGAATTTAAAGGAGCTCTCTACGCAGGGGAAACAAGCCATCTTTAAGGTGGAAAAACAGAACAACCACACCCAAGAAATTGCTATATTCTACAGTTTGTTGCATCCTGAAAAATAAGGCACTTGTGAACTCAGCAGTGCATAAAACCCCAGAAGTCCATGAAAAACCACTGTGGTGGATGATCACAGATTCATTTCAGTAATTAAGAAAAATGGACCCAACCATGTATGATCCTATATTGCTGTGGATTGTTTGACTGCCTTGCACAACAGAATTAATTTGATCCAAAACTGTTTGTAAACCGATGATTTAACAGATGGGAAAATTTGAATAAAGTCATGTTAGGACAGCTGGGCATAATTTCAGATCAGTCACTCACAAAACTCAAGACTGAATGCTGGCATTAAATCAATATGTTCTTATGTATTAGCTTAGGGTGTGCAGGGTGGAACCAGAATCCTGCACATTTTTTTTTCCCACTTTTTATTGTAAACCATTTGTTCCTTTCAGCTGGGATGTACAGAATTAATGTCACATTAAAGGTGGAAAAAATCTGAATTACCTTGATGTACAGTTTTAATGTTTTCTAAAACAATTTCAACAGAATGCCTTAAAGTGCTATAGAAGTCTGACAATAAACCATTACTTGATTCAGGGAAAGAACTAAGATATGCAGGTTGAACTGACTTTGGGACTTCCTAGTCATTCTTTTTCATTTTAATAAGCAACTATGCCCCAGTGTGTAAAAAAAATCAGTCAAATTGTTTGTGAATTCTGGAAACTTTAACATGGCTTACCAAGAAATAATAATTGTACTTATTTGCTATTATTTTCAAACGACTTCAGTATTTAAAAAGCTGTTGCATTAATTTTGGAGTAAAAATAATCAAGCAAAACACAAATATAGCACACATTATGACATTTTGCCACATTCTATTGTGTGACATAAGGTTGTTCTGTGTCTCAAAAAATGTTGTTTAAATTGATTTTACTTTTGTATTTTCTTGGTTTACAAATACCAGATTTGGATGGCCAAATATCTTCTATTGTGAGATGCAGACAGGGAACACAGCTGATATTGAGTACCAAAAAAATGTTTTTGAGGGTTTGTGAAATTGAATTTTAGCTGGAAAAACTGCCTATCACAGTCGACAAACAGAACTTCAGCACTGTAAAACGGTCAAATTCCTTTTTCATGCACACTGTGTAAAATTGCGAAAGATAATGATTTGGTATGACCAGCTTGGATTGAGAAGCAATGTGCTTTCTTCTTTTTTCAAATGTACCTTTTTCCCCTCTACTGTTCTGTATAACAAATGTATACTAAACATATCACCTAAAATGTATTATTTAAATTTTTTTTTGTTCATTTCAAGTATAGAAAATATTATTTACACCATAAAAACCATAAATCTTGACTCAGATTATATGGAATGTCATTGCTTTAACAATTACACACTATTATTTCTGATATATTGCTATTTACCTTCTTATTAAATTTAAAAAACTTATTTTCCAAAGGTCTTAATTTACGTTGTAAAAATGCTAAGAAACTTTAGTCGGAAAGAAGATTTAATCAGGTTCAGCTGCCCCCGTTTCTGTGGGTTTCTCTCCGTCACCCCAAATCTTCGATCCCCTTTCCTCTCCACTCTTGACAATTTTGTCCCACCTCCTTAATAAGTCTTTCTCTCCCTTCTTCCCATCTTCCTGCACCTTGTTGACTCCACATGTCTCATCCTTCCGCCTCCCTACAATTCTGGCTCTTTCTTCCTCTGCTGTGCAGCAGGATCGCTCGCTCTTTTTCCTTCCTCAAGCCTGTCCCAGACCGAAGGCCAGGCCAATTAATGGCTGTCATGTTTGCTCTCTGCTGGAGCTGCCGTAAGTGGTGCAGACAATTTGTATTACAGAGGGTCCATCACATGCATGGCTGAGCTGGGTGATGGGGCCTGCCTGTGCTAATAGGCTGTGAATGGAGAGTCCGTAGACCCCGAGCACCACATAACTGGGAGGCTTAAGTTAGTTCTTGGAAAAAACCAAAGCATCAAGCTGGGGGGAGAAAAAGGTAGCGAGCTCACAAGGAAAAGCAAGACAAAGGTAAATGATTTGCTATTCCTTGTTTGTGCCCCCATCTTGCAGGCTCTCTGCTGTTTTAAGTCTGACAGATCAGCTGTCATTACTCAGGCTGACGGGGCCTGTCTCATCAGCTTTGTAGGAAGACAAAGAGAAAAACAAAGGGGAACAGGCAGTACCATATACAGGTGTTGCGTGACTGCATGGACTCTTTGCACAAACCATAGTAAATGCTATTGGACTGAGGGGTATGCAATCACACCGAAAAGAACGGATGAGATATGTACATAACTTGGCACAAAGGAGGGACATTTTGTTATGCTATTGCATGGAGGAACAGTTCTTTGAAAAAATGTCTGGCCCATAATAATCTTTTTTTTGTTTGTTTTTTGCATGGAGGAACAGTTCTTTGAAAAAATGTCTGGCCCATAATAATCTTTTTTTTGTTTGTTTTTTGCTTTGTTTTGTTACACTTAAGTGTTTCAGATAATAAAACAGATACCACTAAAGGACCCCAAAATGCCATTTTAAAATAAATCCAAAGTTATCTGTTTTTCAGGGTGATTCACAGGTGAACTTACTGTTGTCTTTTCCGTCATTGTCCTGCTGTATACCACTGGTGCACTAATGGCAGAGTAAAGAGCAGAGTTCATAGTTCCATGAGTTGAAACTTATCCAGGTTTCAACTCGTCCAGTTGAAACCTGGACATCAACACAGCTAAAGATCATGTCACTACCATCACTATATGTAACTTTTCTTTTCTGTTAGGCTGTGTCAGTTTAAACACCAGCTGTAATATTCTCCATTTGTGGATTATGGCTCTCACTTTTATGAGCCACATGTGTTTGTGTTTTGAGTTTTTCTTTATGTTTACTTTCTAATTATTACTGTTGGTACTAAGGTATTGCTATATCATTTAAATCCTTTGTTGTGGAGCTTTTTACTTATTTTATTGTTTTCTATTTTTGTTTACACTCTTATGTCAGTATTAGGCTTCTTCCCTTTGTTTTATGGTATCTAAAGGATAATAACCGGTTTGCTTTAGAAAGCCCTTTTCACTGAAAAACTGAAATCATCATTTGAATAATATTTTTTTATTTGTTTCAAAACAAAACCAAACATCAGTCAGGTGAAAGTTTTAAATGTGACAAAACACAAAAAACAAAAAATCCATTAGGGTACAAATGCTACACCACATCGTACTTAAGGTTACAGCATTTTGTAATACAACAGGCAATGCAATGGTATTCTTGATCACATTACAGCAAGTGGCACCAATCAGTTATTTACTGGTCCCACACAAATAAAGCTTCATTTACAGTGTTTCTGGATAGGCACCATGGCTGTCATGTATCAACCATATTGACTATCTTGTTTGTTTTGTTCGTGGGCACATTTGTACGCTGTCTCCACAAGTGGCTTTTAAAACTACAGAGAGCCAAGGGTTTGCGAGAAAGATTAGACTATCTGCATAATTTCATATTACAAGTAATATGAGAAGTGATTGGATTCAGTCAAGCAGCAAGTGAAATGACACAATTTGTTATTTCATGTGCCTCCAAATGAATGATTCATCACCAAGTTGAGAGTGTGCTTGATGTGTGACTGGAAGTGTTTCCACAGAGCTGAGTGTGAACATGGTGACAGTGTAAGTGTGAGATGCACTAAGGTAGATTTGGGTTTAGGTCATCGCAGCTTATGTTTCCATTCTTTAAGACTTAAGCAGTTTAGTAACACTTTATTCTAATTGAACAATTATCAGTTTGATGTAATTGGTCCAGATTTCAGATACTCTTAGCACACATACTTTATTTATCGTTGGGCTCAGTGTCTCACTTCAAACTGTGGGTTCAATCATCATTGATGCAAGTGTTGTGTTATTCTGTGCAAGAAATGCTATCTATGGTTTCCAGATGTACTTTAGGTGTCTGAATGATGCGCTATAAAGGAGGCAAACATATAATTCAGTTTCTGATCTATTGGTGAGGTCATACAGAAAAATAAAATTCCTGAGTACTGTAAGACAAAAGTCTGACACTTCAACCTGACTCCACATTTGCAGGTAGAGTACCAAGATTTTATCAATTTAATTTTGATGTGATATAAAACTCAACCTGAATCAAAATGATAAAGTCACAACACATCTAAAAATACAAGAATGGTCCTCTTTTAAGCTGGCCAAAGCAAGCCCATCAACACCAAAAACCAGCAGTAGAGGCTAAAAGGTGGAGTTCCTTCTTCCTTTCTGACAACTTGTCATATTATATAGAGACACATTGATGTCATTATATCCATGTTAAATTTCACTGAAAGAAGATTTGTTTACCACCAAGACACATTAAATGCCAAAAGAAAACACACAGAAATCCAACTTATTGTGTTCAACTTACACTAATATAGAGGAAAGGAAAATTTCCCGTTTTCTTTTTTGTTTGTTTTGATTATCGCACACTTACGGACATGTCCTTTCAGAACTTGTCAATTTCCACTTCCACTTTCATTTGATTAACTTCCTCTTGTTGAAGACCTTTTCTCCCATAATTAAACACTATTGTGTCATATTTTTTGAAGTTTTCTGCAGAAGGTTCTTATTTTTACTCTTCTGAAAGAACAGCTGAACAGGTTGAATTTCAGTTTTCTTTCTTTTTCTTTTTTTTTCCTCATCTTGTCTACATGTCAGGGAGAAACAGACTGAAGACGGAAAAGTGAGAATTTTGAAGGGAAAGTGATGCAGTCAGAATGCATCATGAATGAAAGTAAAGGGGCAGGCTGTATTATAGCTGGAGGGAATTATTTCCCTTTACAATTTTCCATCTGTGTATTTGTCTTAATGGCTCTATCAAAGTGAATCCATCACTGCTGGACAGAATAAAAGATGTGCAAGCTACCCATGAGTCTGTGTGTAGATTGTGTAAATTTTTTTGAAAGTGTTTGCAATTATGAGACAGAAAAGACAGAAAGTGAGTGGAAAAGAAAAAAAAAAAAGCTAGACTGAAGCAGTATTGAAGTTATTACACTGTATGATTTGCATCATCCATTAGCATCATAATGAGTCATATTCATCAAGGAGCTGCTGTGAGGCTTCCTGTGATTTACTGTAACTGTGACCCTTTTTATGTCTTATGATTACTTTACTACATTTCCTGAAGGACTCCATTAGGTTCCAGAGCAAAAAAAAAACAAATGTATGTTTTTTTTCATATATATATTGATGTGCTCCTGTGATATTTTATCATGACACAATCTTATAACATGAGACATCATTTTAAAATAATTTATTTAGTTAAACGCGCAGTTTGGAGCCACTTGTGCTTGCTTAGCAATAGATTGTGAAGGTGTCGTTTTATTTCATTTGTTTTAAAGAAAATACTGTTGTGCTCTTTTGTTGCATCAATCGTTCAATGAGGATTCAAACAGGGGATCTGTGGCAACAATGTCAGACATCAATGCGGAGCAATTAATGACAAGAAGGCTGAGGGTTGCTTCCCTGAACCACCATCTCCTACCTTCGTCTAATTACTCTGATACATTTGACATTCACACACTAGAGGGCGCTCATAGCTTAGATCAGAAACTCACATAGAGCCAGATTTCTTATACTGTTCCTAAACCTAGCTGTTGAATACATTACACAGTTTTGTGTAACCCATAATGTAACCCATATGCAAAAAAAAAAAAAAGGAAACACTTTAACCCATGTATCAGGTTTGCAAGAAGTTTCGTCAAGGTTGTAGAGAGTCAGAACTGTTTGATAGAGCCACATGCTGTTGTTCTCTGGGGCATGGCAGTGCGCTTGTTTCTCTCCTGGCATGCTGATGGGCCTAACAGAAGAGCTTTGCTGATCATGCATAGAGACATTGTGCCACCTACAGGCTTTCTTCAGAGGTTCAACAGTCACCGCAATGAAATGAGAAACACAGGCATAGAGAGACAGAGAGAAAACAGGTAAAACTAGAAATCAGCTGCAGAAAGGCTAGGAACTGTTTGGGTGGCGACAGTGACAATCATATTTCTTTACTTGGATTGTCAAGAGGGCATCCGTAGTTCAAAATAGCATATAAGAAAAAGCTCTGGTATCTTTAAGTGGTGTTTTGTGGAAAGGTTATGGACAGTTAGTATCTTACCTGACATCAATACAAGTTTTAACAACTTCAAATTGGATCTGACTGTAAGGCACAGCGGGGGCATAAATTTCTACCAGTTTCCACATGAAAAGAATTAAAATCCAGATTATGTGATGCTTGACTTGTCAGAGTGACTATCTGATGAAATTTTATGCAATGTACAAATAATGTCCGGTTGAACTACTTTAAATTTTTCTCTTTTAAATATCAATTTTGCATCAGATAGTTTCTCTGCCAAATTATTTTTAGTCTCTTTATTTTACATACAATGTGCGTTTTATGTGAGTAACCATCAACTGTGACCGCAGGTTGCAGTGAAGATGCCAACAACAGTTGACTTCTTCACAGAATCCTACTTTAAAAGAAATCCAAACCTTGTGTTGTAGGAGGTGTACCATAAATTGCTAAGTTTGACAAAATTACAACTGTTTGCGAATGAATCCATGGTTAGTTGTTTCTTTAAATCTGAGTAATATTCAAGTGGGTCAATATTGTTGCATCACACAGGTACCTAACCTTGATGCATCCTACTACGGAGACAAAGGAGAAACAATATGGATATCATCGTTATATAATCTGAGTCACGCTTGTTCAGAACATGAACTTACCATTTTGTCATTCTAATTGTGTACGGAAGTCTAAAATTGCACCAGTCGCATAACATGATAGCCATTAGCCTTATTGTGTCTTTCACCTTAAACATTGATCTGACAAAGGCCCATTCCTTAGGTATCTAGATGCCTGAACATGTGCTGTGATATTTGGCACCTAGATGTTAGCAGTGGATCATTTGAAGGAGGATATTTTGTAAGATCAATTTTTTGTAGCTTTGTATCATGGTAAAATGTAATCCCCTCATCAAAAACATACAGTACCTGGAGTGTTGCTTTGATTCTTTCATTCATGCACGTTGGAGGAACCATTGAGTCTCCTGTGGAAGCTATTCAGGGATTCCTAAATGTTTGCTCTCAGAAAGAGCTGCCTATTTTCACAATGCTCCTCTTTGGAGCTTCATCTTCCAGCTGAGCTTCCAACTTACAGAGCAAACCCTCTCCCGCACTTTCCCCATTCAGTTGCACAAGACTAGTGACAGCAGCAATTAGTAAAAACCAGGAGGAGTCTGTTAAGCTTATCATACAAATTACATCTCAGTCCAACAATCCTAGCAGCTCTAAACTGCACGATTGAAAGGCATTGTTGTGATGTCGTGCTGAAGGTGAAGTCTCAGCAAGAGCTAAAATTTCTTAAAGAAACAGAGGTCAATTTCAAGGTTTCACATTGTGAAGTCATTTTTTTTTTTTTTAAGTCAAATTATGATAAGAAATTAAGCGTCCTTCCCAGAGTGTATCCAGATGCTATTCATTCCTTGGGAAAGTGATACACATCCACCCTGTCAATCATATGACTTAAAAGAAAATGTAATTCGTCAACAGTGTTGGGTGGGTTATTTTAAAAATGTAACTGGTTCGGGTCACAAGGTGTATCATTTGAAATGTAACAATCTATATATTTCAGTTACTTTATCAAAGCAATTTAACTGATTCTATTCAGTCACTGTTATTTAAACGTTTGGCTCTGCTTTAGCTGTAAAAGTTTGCAGACTACAAGCAAGTGAATGGCGGAGGCGTATATTCAAGTTGCTTAGCGGCAAGTAGAGACACTGTGATACATCCTTATGTGGCAGGAAGAAGCTAGAATTCAGACCGGCAACTTCTGGATTGCAAGACAAATACTCTTGCTACACCCTAATCTTATTTGTCTGTTGTAAAGCCTGTTAAATAAATTGATATATGTTACTGATCAAATGTCAAAAAGATAAATCAGAAGAGCCATGTCTGTTTGCTCTTAATAAAAATGTCACACATAAGTGATATTGTTTCACTTGACATAGTAGATTGATGGGTGAGCTCTGTAAATCCTTTTCATTTCCCTTGTTTGCTTTTCCTTCAGCAAAACATACGATGGTACCATATGTTCAGTGGATAGACTGTACTGTAGTCCAAATGCATTGATGCTTTAGGGTCTATTCAGACCCAAAACATGTGGATCACTTTAAATGGACCCTCATTGGTGTTTCAGTACACTCTGGCGCAAACAAGTGGATCAAGACCCACTTTCTGAGGTGGTCCAAACAAACTCTGGTGGGGTACGTTTCTTGTGTAAATACAAACCGACCTCGATCCAAACCGACTACAGGTAATGAATGTCTTTTTTTTTTAGACGTCACCAGCCACCTCTGCTGGGCATTATAGTATAAATGAGCCCTTCAATGCTGCTAATGCTGCTGAAATCATACCTCATCCGCCGGTATCAAGAAGCAGAACGCAAGTTTTCCACTAATACCCAGGAACAAATTTGTTCCCATAACAATCATTGTTATCAGCCAACACCTGACATTTGCTTTTCTCAGGCTGACATTTGATCAGCTGACTCAACGACATTAACATGAAATGCCATATAGCACACATATCTGTCCAAATGAGTGGTTTGTGTATGTGTGCTTGATTTTTCCCTTTAACTGTTTTATCTTTTTTAGCAAAGTTTGATGGTGAATCCTCATCAGCATTGTTTCTTTATGTATAGTCTTTTTTGTAAAAAATAAGCTTGTTAAATCTGAAAAACAAATTCAGTCGCATGGAATTTGGTTAATTAATTTTGATAACTAAGGTTCCTGACCATTTTTCATGTAAAAAATTGATACTTTGCCAGGCTAAGTTTTTTAATTCTTCTCTGTCATTTTAAGGCTGGATTTATGAATGGACACTCTTAACAAAGTTGACAAGTAACTGGAAAACTTATAATCGTCAACTACTAGACAATGTTACAGGTATAGGTAATCAGCATTATTACCGGTACATTCTCTAGGATTTATGTAAATATTTCAATTTTTTTTTATATTTATGTACTTGGGCATAAATCTTTATTTCTACTTTTTACTTTAGATATTTTTCATTTTATTTCATATTTTTCACCTGAGTAACCAGTTATCCATTTTGAATGTTAAACATTGAATTGTTAACCTTTTTTTTTTTTTTTTTACTTCTGGGTGAAATGCATGTGTTCACCAGCTTTTGAGCATGATAAGCAGATGCTAACATCAATTGACAGGGATGTTCTTAAAACAATAATCTTCATTTGAAAGTGCAGCCTATTTTAACTGAACAGTGTTGACAGAGAGGTAGGCAGATGGATAAACTTTAGCTTTATAGTGATATTATTTGAGGTAAACAGGAAAGATTAAAATAAGAATTTTCTTGCCACTGTTTTAGAAATCGTTTCTATAACTGAAAGCAAATATATTTAAACTTCAGAACTAAAAAACAGTGGAGACAAAATACCTCTGTTAATGTGCCTCCCCTCCGCCCTGACATATTGATGTAAAGTGTTTCAGGACTGCAGATAGAATCCAGGTCCTGGGTGTATTACAAACAGTGCAGCTGAGTGCAAAGAGTTTTAAAGCTCAGACCTGGAAGGAGGTGACCGCTTAAATTGACTGGGTCAAAATGTGAGCGTGATGGTGTGATGCCACAGGGAAATGGTGCAGCAGTTTGACTCTTGAAAGCAGAGTGGAGAGCACTTTGTAAGTAAATTACCCTAATGATTCAGCCAATAGCGGTATAATTACCAGTAGGCAGGGATGCATGGCTAAATGAAGTAACTTTTCTTCCTTACAGAGAATATTTGCACCCAAGACATTCAAGCAACTAGAGCACTGGTAGAAACGCAGCAGCAATACCAGCAATGTACAGTGTCATCCAAAAGTGTGCGCTGCTATTGAATTCAGTTCTTTCACATTTTGTGATGTTACAACCACAAAATTTGATGTTCTTTTTTAAAAAGTTTTAAGTAAAAATAACCCACAGTATTTTACACATATCTTACACAGAGGATATTCCTTCCAGGATTGTCCTGGATTTAGCTCTATCCATCTAAAGAGAGGCATCCTCTCACCTTGATGCTCTCACAATCTGGCCCTTTTTATCACTACTTAGATTTGCGAATGTAGGGAAATCAGAAAAGCATTAGACTTGAAGCTGGTACATCATTATGGGTGTGAAATTAATTGAAACTGTTAGATATATTTTCTAATGTCCATAAAATTCAATTGAATTTTAATAGAAATGTACACAGCTGATCTAGTGTGTATAAGAATGATAAAAATTAGTATTTTATGTTGTTAACGGTCATAGCATTTTCAATCAATGAAATGTCTAAGCTGTACTCAGAATAATCTGTGAGGATTAATATATATTAAACAGTTACCTGCACATGGTTGCCTACAATGAAGCCAATGTCTGGTTATATATAACTTCTCAAGCTGCCCACAAATGGAGAACTGAATATAGCACAAGAGCGCAAACACAAGAGATGACAACTGTGACATGCCAACTCTGAAGAGCCAGGCTGGCTCTTTGAGTGATGAGGAGACCAATATGGCAATGTAACAGCTCGTTAGACTATCCTGAATTCACCCCAGGCAACTTACAGCTTTAGAACAATAATAAAAACTGTGCCCTCAAGCAGCCTGATGCAGGTTCAGGCCTCCATCTTAAAAAGTAAGTAGAAGAGGATAGAGAAATAAGGAAGCAAGAAAAACATCATGATTGAAACCACTTATGTAGATCCTGTCCAGAATAAGTCTGATATCTTTGGTAGAGGTTTTCTGGAGGTTACGTGTTGCTCTGGTGCTTCTAATGTTTGCAAGTTTTACCCATCTCATCAGAATTGTTCTAGAGTATTGCCTTGGGCTCCTTGTTGTTTTTCTCAAGTCACTTCAGTGTAGCTTTGTTGCATTTGTCACTTTGCATCACAGTAAAGTGTCGTTGACCTGGTTGCAGTGAACATAGGGACAGTGGAATCGGCCAAAGAAACATTGAGATGTATGCTTGAACATGCGTGGAATTGCATTGTAAGGAACAAATCAATGTTTCTCACTTCACCTGTAAGTGGTTTTAAAAGGTACTTTCTTTGCGAACTGAACTAGTCTATTCTATTGAATTGAGTCCTCCTTTGGAATCGGTGCCCCTTTATGCTTCTTCTTTGCCAACTCCCACTCACTGCAAGCTCCCATGTTGCTATTGGTTCCCTAAATTGCCTCTCAACTCAATTTTCATTTGGCTCCTTTGATTAGTCAGTGGCCTACTCCCCTTGTGCATTCCCAAACTACTAGAAACTCTGCTCTCAGACAGATTAATGGTATAGCTCTTGGAGAGGAAAGAGTGGGGCTTACTGACAGTGTGCAAAGTCTCGCCTTTTCTTCTCACTGATGGTTTTCCCCACTTGTTTTAGAAAGACTACAATTCTGTAAGACACTCAGTACTTTTTTGTCCATTGTACTTTGCTAATTAAGAAGGTATTTGTCATTTAAACAATACTGAATATAAAGGGTTACAAGCTTGTTTGTTCACAGATGTATACCCATTACTTGCCTAATAATTCATATAGAAAAAGTATGCATGCATAATACATACAATGTCCTCTATAATTACTAGCACCTCTGCTAAAACTGTATAAACAGACACTTGATACCATGTCACAAGTGATTGGCAGCTACCTACATAGCTCCTAACTTGCTCAACCTGTCTGATAACACTCCTTCAGGTCTACCTCAACCCTTTTTCAGGGTTCCCCAAGATCATGTCCTGATGCCTTGTTTGTTTATCAGTAATCTTAATTGTTTTAGACCAATTCTTAATGTCAACTGCTATGCAGATGATACCCAGCTCTATCTTTTCTATTAACCAAAAGTCTCTCCCACCCTGTTGTTTTAATTGAACATACAGTTCCCAAACAGCATCTATAATGCTGACATTTTCTTCATAGGTTCTCAATCCAATTACAATAATCAGGAAAAAAAAACATAAAAAATCTGACTATTTATAGATTTTCACTTTGTCCATCCTCTTAGCTTAATAATCTGGGTGTCGTCTTTCAAACCACATTACCTTCCCACTCTCACATCAATAGCATCCTTTGTTCTGTATATTTAAGCCTGCATTATATCATCTCTGTCTATCCCATATAAATTCAGTCAGCACAGAACTTAGCTGTCCCTCTGATTGGCATAGACCTATCCACCAGCTACATCATTCTTGTATTGCAGCAGTCTGACTGATAGCCAATCAAAATTCACATCAACTTTTAAATCCTTCATCGGATATTGCTGTCAATTAGTAACTTCATCTCTTAATACCTCAATTAACTGATGTACATCCCCACAACTTCTCACATCTTAATCCTCAATAATCTCTGCCCCTTGACCTCCAATTAAATGTCTAATTTAGGAAAGAAATAGTTATAGATTGATAGTCAAAGCTTCCTATGGACTATGATAAATTTTAAAATGAAGAAAAGTTTTTTTCTTTTTTTACAAAAAGCCTTCAGGTCAATTGTATTTATAAGAAATATTAGGGGTGGCAATAATCATGGCACAATTATTAAAAAGAACAACAACCTAATATTAATTTTAAAAATATATAACAAAGATTGATTCTGTGATTATTCTACTGTTTTATGTGTCTTCATGAGGAGTGCATATAATCGTGTATCTAAAATAATAAATATTTAAACCACTGCCATATTTCATATCCAACAGCTGTGTTTATTCCTGGTGGATTAACTTCTATGTTTGGTAGTTTTCTAAAGTGCTCTCCCTTCTGCTTATGTTGCATCAAAATGAACTGGGTAAACCATTCTGAGTAATATTGAACCAAAAAAGCTGTTGACTTTAGATTACAAATGCATTCAAGGCAGTTATTTTGCCTCCTTTCAGAAGTATTTTTGTTGATTTATTTCCTGATGCCAAAAAAAAAATGCAGTTATTGGGAGACAGCTGTCATGCATACATATCAAATGTCAGTTATCTTGCCTCATTTAGATAAATACTGGACCTCACATCATGCTGTGCATTTTACATCATACCATTATAAGATAGAAGCCAAGCTTTTTAGCCTACGTTTTGTGGAAGCAACTGTTAAATGTGAAGAAATTATGTTCATCAACCCATAATATTTGACACAAAGCCATTCTTGGAGGCCATGTTCCTTCCTCATCTCTGAGAGTGTTGTTTAGATATTATGTCGGACAAAGACTGCATATGATTTAAGATAGCCGCATCTACGGTCGAAGCAAGTCATCTATCACAGCTGGAGCTGTACAGGCAAAAAGCCCTGAAAAAGGACTGACACCAAAAGAATATGAAACGGAGAGAAAAGAGGCAATTTCTCCGGCTTGTTTCTACTTATCAAGCTATTTTCCCATCACATGAGCTCCACCCAAGGCTCCGTCCCAGCGGAGCTACACAGTTACACTGGAAGAGTAGTGGGCTGGTGTGCTCACCTCAGAGTTTCAATTCATTTTTAGACATTTTGGGGGCGGGGGGTTGAACAAGAAATACGAGAAGCACACAGAGGATGCAATAACATTATTCAACACCTAGAGTTGTAAGGGACTGTGTGCCCTAAAGCTCCATGTAGATGTGCTGGTTTTTGAGTCAAAGCTGGGTTCTTTTGCACTTGAGTGCTGTACACCATCTCTCTAGAAATTTGCGATCATTGTGTCCTAAAAGATTCGTGTGAATGTGCATGGAGCAAGAAGGCTGGAGGTAATTTCAGACACCTGAGTCAAATCGATACAGGTTTAAGAACAAGAGAAGAAATCAATGTCTTAATTTTGTCGGTAAATAGAGAGGATGGAGGAGGAGCATGTAAGGCTTTCTCTGCAGCCAACAACCAGAACCGCTGGTGCATGTTTGTGTATAAAAACGTGCATGTATAACGGTACATACTTTTATGGGTGAGTGATTCGGTAAGACATTATCGAAAGACATGCAGTTCTTTATTGGATTAATCGGAACCGGAAATGTCGACACAACATTTTTTTTAATTGTACTTCATGTTCACGATTGCATCGATAGTGCTCTAGTTACACACACAGTTTAGCCCAGAATTATTCATACACCTGGCAGGTTTAGGTTTATAACGACCTTTTAATTTTATCAACATGACTGGGTGTAAAATCTGTGTTTCGGAGTGACGCAGTCAGAGTTCTGACTTTTATCTGATAGAGAATATATGGAGGGAGCAAAACATAGCAAGGAGGTTTTCCAACCTTAAAATGTTGGAACTCGTCACAAAAGATAAAATATAGAATTCCAGTTGAAACCAGACATGTTCACAGGGCATCTTTTCAGAGTCCAAGTCAAGTTCAGACTTTAGGTTGCAACTCCAATTCTGGTTTCAAGTCTTTCACCTCAAGTCCAAGTCAATTTTTAAGTCTCCAGCAACTGAAATAACATTTTGATTTTCAATCCATAATATCCAATGTGCCACTAAGCCTCCATCACTGTAGGTAAGGAATCCAAACCTGTACTATTTTTTCTAAAATTAAAACCAAAACAAAACATAAATGTTTAAATATATCTTTAAGAATCTTAATATTATAACAATCTTTAAGTTCTTTAACATTTTATTTTATTTCATTGGGTCTAACATCAATTTATCCCTGTAACTCCTTTATAAGCTCAGCCCAGGCTATGTTCCCAATCTAATAATCATTTCATCCACGAAATTGCGATCACAACTATAAATACAAATTCACTAACAATCCACAAATTCATTGCAATTCACCAGTCACTGGAATTTTTCTGCAAATCTGAAAAAGCTCCTTAATGTTTTCTATATTTCCTTATTTCTGACCAATCACTGCAATTTGACTAAATTTTGACCAATCCCCTTAGCTCCTTTCTAATTTAACTTGCTGTTTCACGTGGCTCCCGCGCTTCCCGCACCCTCTGCACCCTGCACTTTCTTCAGCCTTTACAACAGTTTGATCAGTTATTAAAATGTGGTAACGTGATTTTCTGTCTTTAAGCGCACCATGAGCCACATGCTGAGGCTGATTATACCTGTGGATTTGATCACAGAGGGGAGACCTACTGCTGAGCAAAGCTGCATGGTCTGTCGTGTTCAGCAACTAGTCAGAGCCAAAAGGCAAAAACCTTTGCATAGTTTTCTTCCAAACTACTCAACGGTATTGTGTAAGTTGAGTGGATACAGATAATGTTAAGTAAATGATGATTAGTTAATCGATGCCAATATATCATGTTCAGCTTGTTAACAAGGATGCTAATGTTGTTCTTAACTATTTCATTACATCCCTTGCCAGTTGTCAGAAATAAACACAATCCTCTTTAATTCTTGTTCAGAAGTTGTGCTTGCGATTGCTTCCCACGTATTAAAAATAAATCCTTTTTTGCACAATAGAGAGAGCAAGGACTCAGGGGTGTGGGGGAGATATTCGACCAGAGGCCAACAGCAGGACGATGATGCAAGGTCTTCTCAGGTGGAGGGATTATAACTTGATGAGAAAAAGAGAATGAAGGGAAGGTTAGGTGCAGCAATTTCAACTTTTTTGTGAGATTATGTTATGGCAACAATAAAACAATAAGATGCAAGCTTGAATGTAACTTTGACTGCAACTTTTCAAAAAAAATAAGCATCCCAGAGAGAAAGAATGATGTCTACAAGCATCTTCAAAGTCCAGACCTCAATTCCTAATGAAATCCTGCGGTGGTACCATAATAGAGCTCTACATAAACAAATGTCCACAAACCTCAATGAATTGCAGCAAGAATTTCCCTACCGTGAACAATTACTTTAGATCATTGCTTCCAGAGGTGGCTACACAGGATATGAAAAGGGATTCATAATTCAGTATATGAATCTATTCACTGTTTCAGTCTTGCATGTATGATACCAACTATCACACTTTTGTGGGTGTTTTGAAGCAGCTCTTTAGCTGGAGCTGTCCGCCCCTCAGGTCTGGGTTTCTATGGCAGCTGTTTGTCATGTAATAGTTATCATCACAGCTTTTTAATTGCCTCTGTGTTTGGTCTTCAGAGGATATTGTCTGTGTGAATGCGCATTCAACCTCATGTCCCGACTAACTCATCATGATTAAGTGTACTCATAAGGGAATTCTGGGTTTGATACAGCTTTGGCGTCTGTTTACTTGAAGATGGTAGTCTACAAAACAAGTATCATTTCACCTCAGGTCTCAGGTTTAGGCCCAGCGGATCTACACTTCCTGACTAACTTTTGGTTGATGATGTTGTTGATGATAATTAATATCACGCGTTTAATTTCAGACAACATGATTAAGTTCCATTTTCCACCTGCGGTTCAGATTTTTGTGCTGATGCAGACTGGGTTGTACACACTATAGCCTGTAGCTCTATTCATAAACAGAAAAAAAATGAAAAAAAATTGCACCTCTTTTTTTCCAGAAAACTTTGTCTGAGGAAGTAGATAAGATTCGGTTCACCCCCAAAAACATTTAAACATGGGAATTTCTGTGAGGTACCAATGACTTGCATATGGGGAACAAAAGCATATGGACATTTTAACTTCCAAAAATCATTTGAAAATTAGTTTTTGTTTTTAATTAGTTTGCTTTGCCTTCCTATTTCATTGTGGAGTTTATAGAGTGAAAAGTAAAAACAAGAATACCATGCCCTGTTCAGCTGACCACCTACTCACACACACACAACTCCTCAGTCTCACAAACTGTCGTCTATTTGTCAGGTAGTCGTCTATCAAGGAGGTTGTTTATATTAGGTTTTTTGGTGTTTGTCTGGATTGTAATAGATGGCCTGCATGACACACTTCAATTAAATTAGGTTAATATGTGAATTAAAATGAATCACAAGGATTTCTATTTAGTTTATTTATGGAAATATGTACTACGGTATGATTTTGATAGATTTTTAAAGGCAAATCTAAGTTTTAGTTTTCAGTAAAACCGGACTACAGACATATTTCTGTGAATTTGGAGACTGCAAAAACCTTCCATCCAGATGCTTTTTGAGGCTATTCATAAGTTTGATGCAATATTTCTTTGTCAAAACACAAATAATAAAGAAAGCTTAGCATTGCTCTGTGTGAATTCAAATTAAAAGTAGAATATTGTATTTGAATGTGTATTTTCTATTGCTCTGGAAGCTTTTGCATATTGTTCCTTTTTTGCTTGAATTTCTTCTGAATCAAAATGCAGATCCCCTGGGCCTAAACCTGAGACCTGAGGTGAAATGATACTTGTTTCAGAGGGTTTCTTAGAAAATCTGGTCAAATTTATCAACAGTATTTGATGCTTTTGTGTAGTTGAAAGCCATGTCCTTTCTATTTTAGTTTTCTATCAACTATTGTAATACAGTTGGAAATGTCACATTTATTTTCAGCCAGTAGTCCTTTAATGGAATAATTTCATAGTGAGATGCAGTTGTACAATACATGTATATCTATCTGTGATATACATGAAAGAACGTCGGAGGTTGACTGGCTCAGTTTATTTTCAGATTAACCTGGTACTGAACAGTTAAAAGTGAAATGAAATGAAGGCTTTAGAAAATTTGCTGTGACCTTGATAAAAAACGAAACAAACAAAGAAAAAAAAACATTTTCAAGTAGCCACTCAAAAAACACATTTTGAACAACTGCTTATATTTGATTTTGATTCCAGTGTGTGTTTTTTTGGTATTCTGGCTGGTTTTGGTTGAAGTATTTGGAGCTTTGGTGATTTCTATTGTTAGAGAGCACTCATGCTGAATCACAGACTGTTATTTTGAATTTGTGGATGATTGAAGGTCAAATGGACCCGCTGAAGTCAGAGTAACACAAACAGCTCCATCAGAAAAGAAATGTGTCAGTGTTGATGCGGTGCTGTATTTTCATAGTATACATTTGTGTTTTTTTTTTCTCTTAAAGAGTGCCTCAATCCCCAGCTGTTGCATTTTTGCACTATTATACTTCTACAAGTGACAAAACATTTCAATTTTTGGTAGCTTCAACAAAATGTTCTGGGGATTTTTTTTTAAGTTGCTTAAAGCTTGTAAAACTTACCTCATAAAATAATAATACATTATCCTTTTTATATGTTTTCTGTTAAAGTTTCACACTTTCTCAAACTCAGTTTTTTAGCAAATTATGAATAAACTACAGTTTTGGTCCAAATTAACTACATTGCTTTAATTATGAAATGAAATTAATAAACGGCTGTTCATTAATGTTGGCAAAATTTTAATAAAAACAAAATAAACAATCCCAATATACTAATGATGATGTGAAAGTATTGAGTTGGGAGAAGATGGCTCCCAATTCAGGTTTGGAGGAACAGCTCATAATAAATTTTGCAAATCTCATTGTTTTATGTTTTCACAATTTCAGGGTTATTTTGTGGTAACCACACATTTGTTCACTTTTTATCAGCAGGTGGTAACATAAATCTACATTAATGACTGACAGAAATGGTGAAATGGTTGGGCGTTAGTTGGGAGGATAGCGTGTATGGATGGGAGGGAGAACGACTGAAAGGCCATAGCACTCTACCTCCCCTCCCCGCCTCCCCCTGTCCTTGTGCAGGAATTTAATAGAGTCATAAATACATGAAGATGTCCTGCACTTCACAATTGCGGCAGTGGACTGCTTCAGGGTTATCATACATCCATGCGACAGACAGGCCAGGTAGACTGGAGTCGAGATCTATCGGAAAACATCACAGGGCAACAGTACCTCTGTGGGAGAGGTTGATGGGGGCGGCACATAATGTGAGGTATTGTGAAGGCCTAAATATAATATGTGAACACATTTGCTAAAGTGTAAGAGTCACATATTCTCCTTACATTGTGCAACTTTTATATGGAGTCCAGAAAACCCCAATCATTTCCCTCTGAATAAACCCATTTTCCCCAAATTTCACATACCGCTTAAAAGATTAAAATGACACTCGGAGAATCTAGGATGCTGGAATTATATTCTTACCTCCTCCATGTATGCCCCATTGCACATGACTAAACAATAGCTGTGTTACTTGCAGTTTAAGTTATAACCAGGGAGTCACTGCTCTACTTACTCACAAAGAGAAAACAATCCAGAGGACGCACAAGAAACAAGCAGTGCACGCAATGGAACTGGTTATTCATGCAAATTGCATTGAGCACAGTCATCTGTAAATAATGTCTAAACAAAGTAGATGAACTGGATAGGGTGAAAATGATGGCATGAATGCATGTTGAAGGGAAACTATTGCACTAAGCAAACAATAGCTTTCAGTGAATAAGACTAAAAATCAACAACACAACCTGCAGTTTTCATAAGAGACAAACGTATGCTTGTCTCTTAAATTTCCTCAATTTATGCCTTTTAATATTACTATGCAAGAGACCATTGTTGATACTTTGGGATGTTCTTTCAATGACAGGAAGTCTGGCTCTTTTTAAAGATTCTACTTTTTTGGTTCTTTGTTTAATTTCACTCAGATTATATTTTGGCCTAATCTCTGCTCCATCCATCACACAGTTATAAGTGTGTGATGGATGGATGTCCCACTTATTTAATGATGCCATGATGAATATTTTTTAATAAACCTGTTGGGTTAATCATTGTTAAGTCTTTCATAGGTTATTGCTAATAATAAGCATGAAAACATTTCTTGGTGATGTGCCAGGTTGCAGCAGAAGGCTCAAGCCAGCTGCTACTATCCAGGATATGACTGCTAAGGTTGACAGATGGGCTCTGTCCCTCCATCCTTACTTCTCTTTGATCTTTGCGGTCTGTGACTGTAGGTCTGCCCCACCTCCAGCTGTCGTGGCCAGGGTGAGTGCCAGACAACGCCAGTCGTTTTGCAAAAATGCCAGATGCCTGGATGCCCTGAAAAGAGTGTCGTGCAGCAAACCTGGAGAGAAGATCGTCTCCACGTAGAAATAAGGAAATAAGACTTTTCAAAATAAAAAAAAATAAAAAATCTATCTCCTTCTGCTGTTGTTCTGCTCTTTTCTATTGTTATCTGTGTAGGATAAGCTGAAACCTGTACATAATACACCTTATCTATGGCTACATTGTTTGTCTGATGCTCATAATGAACAAAAGCAGATACTTCAGAGATTTTTATACGTTATAAGTGCATAACAAGAACATCTACAATAAGCCTGCTCGTTCTTGATTTTGCTTAGAATAAAGATCAAGTCAGTTCACGTTTATTTAGCAGTTGTTGGGGCATGTGTGTTGACAAACAAATACAAAATTGTTCTTCCTGTTTAAAAAACTTTGCACTAGTTAACTATGCTGCGATCACTACTTTTCATTAGGAGGTAACCTGCAGTCCAATATACAAGGGAGCTACAGCAGGATGCCCAGACAAATAATTTGAATGCTCTTTTATGCTAACATTTAGTGTGAACTTGGGTGACTGCTGAGATGGCCTCAGCCAACAGAGTTCAGGTACGTTAAACTGATTTGATTTATCTACCAAATAATGTGAATAATATAATGAAATTTTGCAAGCCATGCATACAAAAATAGGTTATTAGTAGAAGAAAATAAGTTTTTTAAATTCCTGACGCAATGTAAAAGTCAAACCCAGTCATTAATGCTGCTATTGCATTAATAACAGCATTAATATATGTCTGACTCTACTTTGTGTGCATAAAATAGATAGTAGGTAATATCTTGCTGCAGCGATGATTGTGTACAAAAACTGCTGGATTTCACATAAAGCATTAAGATTGGTTCAGGACTTTTAGGAAAACATGTGAAATTGCAAGACATCTGTTTCCAGAAATTTAGTCGTAAGAGTGGTTCTTCCACCTTTAAGAAAAACTAAAATTGTGTTATTGATGCAGCTAGGTAATAAATCAGCCTGGAGAAAATAATCTGTAAAACCAAGTGACATGTTTCAGCTCGCTCGTTCCTGACAATATTAATTTGCATTTTGAACTCACATAAACTTATATGTCTAATATTAGCAAAAACTAAGCTGATCAGTGGAAAGCCACTGAAAAGGAAATTAGATTGTTTGATAGAGCACTGTGATGCGTGACGAGGCTTTACTTATTTAATGTGGCTTCTCTAACTTGCTGACAGACACATTAAAAAGACATGACAGCCTCAGACAGCTGGGACTCACCATCTGACTTTGAAGGATGTAACAGGGTCATGTATTCCACTTGCATACAATATTTACAATGTCTGTTCTCCAGTATGAAATACGGAGCTCTCATATGTGAAAAGCTGCAAATTATGCAGATCATTTTGTCGCACGGTATCATCGGCACACTAAGTAGATGCAACTTAAAGCAGCAGGGGGTCATCTGGAGGGGAAAAAATCACAGATGGATACAAAGAAGGTGAGAGCTCTCAAATCATGGACTATCGAAGGTATCAGCCAAGAAGTGGGTGTGAGGATGAGAAAATAGAAATGGAAAACCACACAAACAAGTAATGTGAGAGCCTGGTATTAAAGAGACAATATTCCTGCCAGGCCTGGTGTGAATGCTGAAATGGCCTCAGCCAACAGAGCTCAGAACCTTACTGTGTGCTGCCTTGTTTTTCCCCTCCAGGAAAAAATTAACAAAAATTTCTAAAATCTTCATTCAAACTTGATGTTTTCAATGATACTTGCTTTGTTTTCTATCATTTTTTTTTGGGTGGGGGGGTTGTCTTCATGTGTCTTTCTCCCTTTTTTGCACAAGCATAGCTTTTATTTATTCTCCTCGAACTGTTTTCTCTCCTAATCCTCGTGTACCTCCGAGACTTCTTGCCTTGCCTCGCTTCATTTCAGGCTTTAGTCTGTTATAATGCATCAATTAAGCTGTTGTCTTGACTCATAACAAATGAAAAGAGGAGACTGTTTAAATGGATTCACTGGAACAAAAACAATATTTTTTACATCCTTTTAGCGCTAACACATATGTCAGCCGAGTGAAAAGTAAAAAGCAAATACAAAAAAAAAATGATTCAGCTTTTTGAGAGGGATTAATAATGTAGTACTAACACCAAGTTTCTAGGACTGAGTATTGACTCTCAGCAAACGAAACGTCTGACCTCGGTCTTGGCCAGATGGAATCGATTTGATTGGCCTTTGGCTCCGTTCAGCCTCCTACCTGCCCGGGTCATTGATTCATTGACCTCTTGCAAAACCACGGTAAACTCGGGATCTCATAGAAATCATCTGTGGGCTGCTATCTAACAGAATCCGCTGAGAGATAAACGCTTTCAAACCATGACCTGCCCCTCTGACATCTTGGAAGATACCTTATGCTGATATGAATATGGTCATGAATATGCAACAGTCGCTTTTGCTTTCTCCTGATGGAGTCGAGAGAGGAAGCGTTCCACCGGCTGTTCTTCCCTGCACACTTAAAGAGGTGCCATATGCTTTGAAATGTCAGTCCTGACTGCAGATATCTTTCTGGTTCTTTAACAATGTCAGTCTGAACTTTCAGAAAACTGCTGCTGCTTATGCAAGATCATTTTTCCTGTACTCTTCCTTTACTCTGTGACGGATGTGTGCATGAGAGGTCAAAATCATGTTCAACACTTGGCGTATAAGTCCTGACGTTCATTTTGTAGCCTCAAACTGCCTTATTTTGCCTTATTTTCCTCTCCTCTTGCTGCAGTTTTGCCAGTGTTACTCATATGTTTCTACTAAATGACGTAAAAGACAAAAAAAATGAAAGGATTTAATGACATTTTAAAAAGTTAGAATATATCAAGAAAGTATGATAGTTCAGACGCTCCAAGGTTCTTTTTCCTAACTTTCAGTTCATGTAATTTAGAGTTTAATTAACATACTAGAGACCCTTTTTGCCCCTCACCTCTAACCTCCAGCCCCCAGAGCAGTTATTGATCCCCATATTCATTATTTTTAACATTTTGAAATAATTAATGTCTGGTGGTGGAAAATAATTCCCCTCTCTTCTCATCCTTAGAACACAGATATACAACGAGAACGCATCTATTTCCTGATTCACATAAAAAATATGCAAAAGCTAAGCTATATGCAGTGGACCTCGATGGCTCAACTATTCAACGATTTTACTGTGAATAGGTGACTTCTATTCACCTACTGAGTATTCTAGGAAATATTCAACTGTTTCCTTGAATAGTTGTGTAATTCAAGGAAAACACAACTATTCTCAGATTTGGTTTTCTTAGAGCACATCTGAATGTTCAAAAGAAAAAAAAAAGTCGGCTTAGAAAGCTGAAATACCTTGGCACAATGGTAGTTGACACACCGCTATTGGCTGCTGTTTGCAAACTGGCCAATGAGGGAGTGTAATTTATTTCCCTTGGTGCTGATCGCCTGCACCCTCATGAGCGGAAACAAGGAAGACTAGATGTTTGCATTTTCCTGATTTTCCTTACCACTATATTATAATATAGATTGTGATTATACTAGTTCTATAATCCATCGAGCAAACACTTCAAAATGTGTCAGTCCTATTCTTTTGTGGAGGCTTGTGCGTCTCTGTAACCATGATTTTCCACCATAACACTTAACTCTGACACAGGACAAGCTTGTAGTCTGTCATAACCCAACTCCTTCAGGCCAGTTCAGACACCAGATAACAGAAGTACAGATGAAAAGTGATGAAGGAAGAGAAAATGGAAAGAAAACAAACTGGAGGAAAGTGCTCAGAGACCCATCAGATCCCTGGTGCGTGTTGATATATTAGCCTAACCTTCACGGCAAGACTTCACCCTCTCTGTCTTGCTGCTGCGCCCCCATTATATTAGTCTTGGACCGAGTATCTGAAGTCTCTGTGCGATGGGAAGTAATATTGTTAGTTTTAATCCCAGATCCTTTTAAATCCATCTGTCATTTCCAACTGCCATTCTTGGCTTGATTAACAATTTCAGAAACCAGTATCTTTATTGGGCAATGGAGACATTGAAAGAAACCAGTCCATTTCCACTGTTTTAGAAGGCAAATGCACGTCTTTTGTTTGTTACCTGGTGGTTACCTGGCAGGTATTTGGGACGGGGTTCTATACCATGGTGAAGAACAGGAGGAAAGAGGTATTCATGTGCTGCATGTAGTGCATTTCTGCGTCCAGCTTTCTGCTTTCTGAGTAGCATATTCATGTTGAGAGAGGCACGCAGCATAGTATGTCACACTGTGTGTAGGGCAGGTGTGTCTTTCTGGGCAAAATTCCACAAATCTAAGTGTGTACTGGTATACAGACTTGAGTCCAGAAATATTACTTTGGCCCACGCTCAAAAAGAAGAAAGAAAAAAGATTTCAGAAAGGCCCTTTTTTGATCAGAGGAAGAAGGACAGGTAAATCATAACAGGAGCTGGTCTGGTTTACCGCATAGAGCATGCTCAGTGGAGCAGAATATAATAAAACCAAGACCATGTATTATCATAAGTATTAAATATTCACACACTAAGAAAAATATTGCATATGTTTTATTACTTTCAGTGTTCTTGGGAACACTAATACTGGCTCTGCAAAGATTCAACGCAATCATAATTAAAGATAGAAGAAAGACAGACCTGTCATCAGATAAGCAGATGATAAACAAAAGGCATAAAGCAATTTGTTATTCTATTTCAAGCAGGTTCACTGTTTCTTCATGCTAATCTGTGTGCTGACATGGATTCAACCAGATGTGAGTTTAGTGAAAGCAATTACATAGATTGAATGTAAATCAATAACACACAAACACAAAGGCATACATCTACACATTTATACATGGAGTCACACACTCACACAAACACACACCACATAAATAAGAAATTAAGTGATTGCTATATTGAGTGATTACTCCAGGAAGTATCTCACTCTTGTGGAAGTGACAAAGTGATGGAATGTATTGCTTGGCTTTTAATTAACAAAAGGCTGATAAGACGTTATTAGGTGCTAAAGTTAGTTGTGTGTGCATGTGCTTTAGTGTAGTTGCATTTCCGTATTTTGTTCAATAACGTTCTTGTCATTTGGCCATTTCACATAATTAACAGGCATTTGATTTGAAGGACCTACAAAGACATTAACCCAAGTTAATCCTCCAAAAACATTTACGCTACAGCTCCGTTTTTTAAAGCCGGTACTTTATTCTGTATTAGTGCCTGCTTTATCAGCCAGCAAGCCAACGCTTTGCTGGAAACAGTGAAGGAGTTTTAATGACACTGATACTTTTTTTCTTTTAGTTTCACATTGGAAACCAAGGTCTCTCTGAGTTTTAGAGACCATTTTCTTCTGTAAGGTTTCAGAAAAACAACTAAGTCTTTGGTGACCCATAGACATGCTAACTTCTCCAGAGATTCTCAACTTTTGAAAAACATGGGCAAATAAAGCTAAACTGATATGCTTCTTGAATAGTAAAAGAGATGCTACAGAAAAGAACAAAATGATAACTGAAATATGGAAAGCAAAAAGTAAAAAAGGTCCTTATCCAATCTAACAATCTAACTTTGTTTTGACAAAGATCACCAAACAGCCAGTTTATGAACAAATGTACCGCTTCATTATAAAATGATTCTCTTCAGTGCTTTCCAGTCAGGTTGTAGACCACATCACAGCACTGAGAATGCCTTTGTAAGAGTTTTGAATAATCTTGAGAGTGATGGATTTAAAATTTCTGTCTTAATATTATTCAATTCCCGTGCTGTTTTTGACATGCTGTTTGAAAAACTGAAACAATAGTTGGTATCTGGTTTCTGTGTTCAAATGGTTTGGTGCAAAACTGATGTTGCGTGTACAGCAGAGTTCTTCTTGCTGATCTAAGATAGACCCATCTTCTTACAAGTTCTTTTTGTGTGGTTTCGGGAACTGACGGTCTTACAGAACAAGCCACCATTTCCCTACTGTCTGCACTCCTCCTGAACGTCACACTAAGAAAATAGCATCTAAATATTTAGCATAAACATAAAAAAAAAAAAAATTAATCATTGTTCTTGTGCATGTCAGTTAAACCGACTTCAAAACTCTTCCTTGTTATGACTTTGGGAACAAAAACACATTTCAATCAAAATGTAACATTGTAGTGTCATGTAGTGACAGTCTTATGCACACCCTGTCAAATAAAGTGTTACTGTGTTTTTTTTTTGTTTTGTTTTGTTTTTTAGATTAGCATTATCTAACATGTTAACATGGAGAAATATGCAGTTAAGACCAAATTCCCTCATATCCCTGTCAGAGTTAAGTTTAAAGTAATTTTCTAATGTTTCTTTAGATCAGAAGTAATAATAAAATTTCTGAGCAGCCAGAGTCCTGACTGGAATCCAATACAAAATCTGTGGAGGGAAGATTAGGGTGATTGCAAGGAGGCCTTAAACCTTAGAGACTTGGAACTCATTTTACAAGGACAGGCCGGACAGCTGAGAGTAGCTTGACCTAATTCCCTCTCTCTCAGTTTATCTTATTATTTTTGCTCAAAATGTACCATTGAACAAGAAATTCATGCCCAAATGTTAACAGTTGCATCCATTTTCACTCACCAGTAGGTTTTCGCGTTCGTTAAACACTAGTCTTGTGTTAATTATTTTCTTCCTTTGTTTTCTGTCTTTTTGCAGATTTTGAACTGGAACAATAAAGCAATCAAATGCACGCTACTTGTTGCAAGTTTTTTTCTTTATTTGTGTACAAGCTATCTGTTCTCACATCTAGTCTGTTTTCTTGATGGGAAACAATAAAAGGGATTAAAAAAGAAAAGGGTGGTACAGAAAAAACTTTGGAGCAGCTGCCAACCTCCCAAAAAGCTGTAATTACTTTTCCCTTCATCTTTCCCTCGTTCACCTTCTCCCCGAGTCTGATTACTTACCTAGGAGAAAATCTAATTGACACAGCAAATTGGCAAACACACTGTGAGAACTTCAGCACCGAGCCAGTCGATCCCAACTAGATAATTGGGAGAAATATAGCTTTGCACGGTCCCAGGACTTTGTAGGAGGATTTTATAGGTGGGGATGTGGTATCTGTCTTTTCAGCCTGGTGATTAGAATCAAATAGAGTCTGTAATTATAGATTGGAACACCACTGGGAAGGCTAAAGAGCAAGGAGTAGAAGGGTGGGGAGACTTTCTTCACTTCTTTGTCAAGGTGCACGTAAAGCTTAGTTTGGAGCTACTTTATAAAGTATTTCTTAAGCTGGCTCTTTGTGCCTGTGTAATACCTTTGTTTTTCTGCTTATCCTTAGCTTGTGGCTGTTAGAAGTGAGAGGTTTTCTCTCAGATGCCCAATAAGGTCAGTCAGTTTAACTTAAAGGTTTTACCTTCAGGTGGTGGAGTTTTTAAGTCAACACAAACGTAAACACAGTGTTTGTTTTGTTTCATGAAATATTTAGTACGGTGGCACAGAAGAGTCGACAAAATGCAAAAGACTGTTCTGTTGTGGCTTTTGCATTTTGTTGACCTTTCTGAGCCACTATAGCTTGAATATTTTTTTTTTAACCCTTTGCCTTAAGAAATCACAGATTTACTGTTAGAAGGAAAATATTACATTTTTCTCTACCTGAAGGATTTATTGTGCTTTAACAGATATTGTGGTAGGATGAAGCACTATTATGCTAACATTTTACTATCCGTTTAGTTTCTAGTTTCCGGCTGGATGATAATTCGAAAAATATCAAACACTTTTATGAGTAAGGACTTATTCATACACAATACATTTTGTCAGCGTAGAAGTGCTTCACAGATTTAGTTCAACACATTGTCATATATCTACAATATTCTAGTGTATGGGACTATCTTGCAACTCTTGCTTTGTAATTATTAATATTTTCTCATGGAGAGCAGTATTCAAACAGTGCTGTTAAAACTGTTTTGCCGTTTAAAATTATTTGCTTTGCTGCCATACAAATCATTGAATCATTGAACAAAATTTTTACTTTAATATCAGAGAAAGATTACCTGAGTAAATACAAAATCTTTTTTTTTCACATGATGGTTCAGTTTTTATTAAGGGAAAAAGTAATCCAAAACCACCTGGCCCTGAAAACCAACCTACATGTGAAGACAAAAAAGTCAGCATTTGTTATAACTGCTTATGAGCCTTGGTCATCATTGTGGTGAAGTTTGAGCCATTCTTTGCAAGTTTTTTTTTTTTTTTTATTCAGCCACATTGTTCTCATTGGATCCAGACTTTGATTAGGTCCCTTCCAAACTTCAGTTTTTAGACTATTCAGAAGTGGATTTGGATGTGTCCTTTGCATGACTCTTCTGCAGCATTCTCCAAAATTGCTTGCAGTCACGAACTTAAACTTTCTGATAGAAAGGAAAACCTAAGTTTAGGGCAAAATATTCAGGTCATGAAGATCCAAATATCCCCAGAGCATCACACTACCACCACCATGTTTGGCTGTTGCTATGACATACCTTTTTTCTTTTTTTTTTTTTTTTCCACAATTGGTGGATCCAAATATTTTGTTTGCATCTCCATTTTAAAACCTGGTTGCTGTAAGGCTTATCCTCCTCAAGTTGACATCCACACAAGAAGCTCATGGAACATGACTCATCACAGCCAAAGAATAGCAAACCTTGAAAACCATTTTTTCTCCTTAAGAAAGGTTTAAACCTTGTGTCTGTTTATTTGACTTGCAAAACACAGATAAAAAGTAAGAAACCAACAGGAAATGTTCTTATGAAAAAGACATTTTAACCATGTTATGCGAAAAAAAAAAACCAAGAAGAATTGAGGTACTGATTGCACCTCAGTTCAATGAGGAATTATCTCTCACTAGATTGCATGTGCATTTTCTTCTGTCATTCATAGGTTTCATTTGCTGTAAATCAGCATTTCCAAGAAGAAGATCCATTGAACTTGCAAAATCAAGACATTCATCAGAAGGGGCCCACACAGCAGCAACAGTCCAAAGAGATCAGTGCTGCTTCAAGTTCACAATATAATTCCTCCTGGAGTATTTGACCTCTGCTTGCTCCCTGTTTCCTGCTTTCTACACAGCAGAGCTAAAAGGGTGGGGTCAGTCCGGTTAATGCAGAAGACCCATGCCTTCTCACTGTTCGTTCAAGCATGTGTCAGCAGATACCAACCCCCAAAACCCACCCCAAGGCAGCCTGGCCAGCAGTGACCCTGCTGACAGAAAGAGCAGATGAGACTGAAAAAACAAGAAAAGCTATCAAACAGAGAAAGTGAGAGAGAAAGCTAGACAGGAGGGAGAGAATGTGAAAATGAAACAGAAATGAAATGTGTGTAGTACAAAAAAGCCACAAAGAAAAGTGACAGAGAGAGAGAAATGTGTGACAACTAGAGACAAAATCCACAGAGACAAAGGACTAAAAAAAAAAAAAAAGACGAAGGGAGGAGTAAAGCCGAAACAGGCTGGGGCAACAACTGCTGCTGCACAAAGCAGCCCTAAAGGCCATCACAGACCAGTCCTCCAAATGTCATCCCAGTCAGGACCACCCAGGGAAGCTAGCGAGACCCTCCAGGGAAATCCACTACAGCAGATAAGTTCTGACAAGAGAGAGCTGACCAACATCTTACCCTTACTTCCATGTTTCCCAGAAGTTACTGCGTCTGAAGCACTTGTGTTGCCAAACTCCATTTCACCCCCTAATATTCAACACAATTCTCACAGCAGCCAATGCCTGCACAAGTCCTCTTCTAAACCTAATGTCATGAGACTTGGAAGACCCTGTGTCTCAATAGATTTAAACAGGCAAAATACATGGATGGTGGAGGGTGATGCTAAAGTAGCCCCATTCTTTCAGTCTCCTACTGATGCAGAGCTGAGAAAAAAAAAAGTTCAGTCAAACAGAACCATCGAGGAGTATGTGAAAGAAAAAGTAATGAGTTAACATAGAGATGGAAATAGACAAGCAGGGACAGAAAAGCAGAAAACAAAAGAAAACAAGACTAGAAGCAAGATGCTGTCTCCCCGCTCAAGGGATGGAGATGAGGGCAAAAATTAGAGCCAAGAGGAGGGGAAGGCGGGAGGAGGAGGGGGGAGAAAAAAGTAGGCAAGCTGGAAAGAGCAGTCTGATTAATTGAGACAGAGTCAACTGACCGCAAGTCATTAAGCTGCCACAAGGCTGAGCGCCAGTCACTATTCATTCTCCTCACTACCAGTCTCTGCTTCTCTACTCTGAGCCTGGATCATCCCTGCATCACCTCCCTGCCACTTTCACACACTCACCAAAAACATGGACGTTCAGACAGGAGGATGCTCTGAAAAAAAGAGGTTTTGTCTTTGATGTGCCCTGGGAGGGATGTCATAAGGGATTGTTTGTCTTGAATTGTGGATGATGGATATTGATTATTCCACTGCTTGAGGACTGAAACTCGCATGACTTTGAAAATCTGAAGATTAATGAACAGGGGCTGAATGATGGTATAAAGTTTCCTGTCATGTGAAAACTGTTGAGTTGTGAGGCTTGCAAGTACATTATGCAGATGGTTGTAGAGAAAAAAAAATGTTTACCAAAACCAAGAAATGAATGGAAAAATAACTCAAAAATCTTCAAAGTAATAAAATGGAAATTATAGCGACATTTGCCCTTGACTACTGATCTCTCACAGTCTGCGCATTTTTAGGCACAGACTGCACAATCCTCATGAGCTCCAGGCTTTTGTACTGGAAGCTCCTCCTACAAGAAGATGGGCCATCCATTGGTACACAATAACATTAGCACATTACAAATAATCAAAAATCATCTGCTTAAAATGAAGAGAGCAACACAAACACCCCAGAGTATTAGTGATGGAGTACAAGGCTTTACAGGTCTTCTGCTCTGATTTGATGGAAACAAATCAACATTTGGGAATTTTTCCTCCTGAGATCAAGTAACCAGCAGGTGAACGAAAAACTTTACATTCTCCGTGGAGTACAACACAAACCCAGCAGCACAGTTTTGTAAGCCAGCCAGATGTAACCAAATAAAATTGTGCAACCATTGTTTGTTTGCATACAAGTGTGCTCTGTGGAAGTTAGTCCACCACTGCAACTACTAAGCTCTTTCCTTAAACAACTTGACCAACCTCTATACCTGGTAACCCGATCTTAACCTGAAAAACTGCGACGCTGCCCATTTCCAACTTTCAGATGCTGATAAGATGCCAATAGATTTGGCATAATGGTAAAATGCCAGAGGTTTCACCATCCTCGTGTAGAGCTAGTAATTTGTTAATTTACTTTAACTGGATTAAGTAAAGATAATAATGAATATATTTCTTGAAATCGTGATACATATCCATAATTATTCTTCTCTGCAGTCTCAGAAAAGGCACTATTGCTCAGTATTTTATCAAAGTGTCCCTTTTGAAGCTTTAAAATCTTGGATAGTGTTTAGATTATTTCTGCTCAGTTTGGCTTCTTGAGCTAACTACAGCACAAGGGCTAATCTCAGCCATCAAATTGTATCTTGGCGTCCATCAAAAACAGATTTTGCAAGGAGGATATACTCATACTCCCAGTTCTCCTATATAAAACCTATATGGCGGATTGTGTTTATTTATAAACACAATATATTGACCAAGGTTTACTTATAAATCCTTGACCTTGTTGATCAGTTAGCATCCACAAAATGATCACATTTATCCATTAAGGCGGTTAAATGTGTTTTTTAAAAATATTCAAAAGCAACATAATTACAACACATCATACTGGTTCCGTCGTGATACCAAACCTATATGGATAAATACTGAAAAGTTACAAAAACGTCTCGAAAGATCGGGTAGGAAATATCTTAACTATTATAATATATGTAAATGCACCTATTCATAATTTTGAGTGATGGGATTTTCCTTAAGGAAATGCTCCAGAGAAAAGTTAAAATATGCTCTTGCAGCTAACCCATTGAAAGTGGCTGCATTTAAACATCTTGCAAAATGTCACACAACACACTGGGTCCAAGTTTATTAACTCTGACAGAAAGCATTCCGCTTCGGAGTTGGTTGTGCATTTAAACATTTCAATATCGGTGCCTTCATTATGCAATATGTAATTTGCAATGCAAAGCCTGAGGAAGAACATGCCGTGCTGGCTTGCATAATGCTTCCTAAAACCTTCTCTCAGATGAATAAAGACCTTTAAACCTCAGCACACCCAGTATAAAAACATTCCAACTTCTTGGCAGTAAAAATTTACCATCAGGATCCTCAAATTAAATTGACCAAATGTCCAATAAAAGTAGTTTTCTAGTGAACAGACAGAACAAGTGCCACATGAGGCATGCAAATGTCTGAGCAGAGCAGAGCAAAAATGTGGCACAGAACTAAAGAGAAGAGTTGAAATTCTGATGTCTTAAACAAACAAACAAACAAAAAAACCCATCAACACTCTATAAGATTTGCATCTCGCTTGTGGTCATTTCGTTTTAAATGTTTCCTTTTTCACCAAACGCTGCATAAGGTTAACCTTAACTCCTTAAATTTTGTGGTCTTTCTATTAAAGCTAAAATCTCTAATACAAGATAATTTAATTCATGAAGCAATTAAATACAACAATAAACCTGGTCAAAGTGCTGCATACTTTGCTGATATTTAGTGGACTTT
Source organism: Girardinus metallicus (assembly GCA_903067095.1). NCBI lineage: Eukaryota > Metazoa > Chordata > Actinopteri > Cyprinodontiformes > Poeciliidae > Girardinus > Girardinus metallicus. The sequence continues at coordinate 52,877 of CAEGAE010075994.1, forward strand.
ACATTGTAATATGAACAACCTCCAGTTAATCATAGCATGACGTTTGATAAAATGCCATGAGAAATTCACTGATCTAACCTTACTTAAAACCTTACTTGTACTATTGAACATTCCATCTGCATGTTGAATGCACAAAGTGGCTGAGAGATGGTTAAACTAATTTAAGTTTAGGTCTTCTAAATTCTGCTTTCTTAATGTTGGATTTTAGGACATTGCAACACATTCTTGCTTTTCTTTTTTGTCTTTTATCCTATTGTAAATTGATTAATTGTTACATGACTGTGATGACCTTTTTAGCCAAGGTTCACCTGTTGAACTGACAACCTCAAATAGGATATGAAAAAACATGTTGGTCTTTCTCTTTGGTGAGGTGGCAGCAATTAGGCTTGTTGAGGCATTGCTGTTTAGAGGAGAAAAAGTTGATGATATTTAGTAAAACTGGTAAAGACAAAACGGCAAATTCTCCTTTAGCAGATCTATTAACAGAAAATACAATCAGATGTAAACAATAATTACTTTCCGCTGAGATGCAATTATTATTTAATCTTGATGCTGCTGATAGTTAGTTTCATGCTAGGATTTGCCGTAAATCTTTTTACAGGGAGTGAAAATGGGAACACTTGGTTTCAAGTCACTTTCTTCTGCTGTAACTCAGGAATAAACATGAAATCCAGAAGGAAACATGAATTGTGACCTCAAAACAGAAATAACTTGTTTCAAAGAAAAGTGTGCTGTGTTCTTTGTCAGCTACAATGGCGAAAGAAATGGGCAACTATATGGCACAAACATTTTTGTGTTCTGTTTAAAACTTTCTCATAAAAAATATGTAATTGAAATCTATATACTTTAACCTGCACTTATTTTGCTTTTTTTCTTATTTCTTTCATACTTAAATTTCTTCACTGCTGTTTAAGGTTCAAGATATGGAGCAGGCTTTTTGTGTTTTTTTTTTGTTTGTTTTTTACTGTTTTTTTTAATACCTACTTTATGCAGGTGTTCAGCTCACATCCAGAGGTGATATTTCAAGTTTGAGAACTGCCTTACTCATCTTTTTTCCCTCATTAAAACAGTCCAGAATTTCTCACGGCAGCTAATGAAAGCTGTTTCCATTAGCTGCCCTGCTCTGATGTAGGCTACATCCACTGCTCAGCCTAAAGGGAATCTAAGTGCAGGCTGCTTTATTTCACTGGAATCCCTGAATCCGATGGTAATGCTTGCTGTTCAATGGTGGGATGAGTAATCAGTACCCCAGGGTGGGAGTTGCTCCCAGCTGTCTTACAGCACAAAAGCTCTATAAAATAAAAGTGAAATCCCTATCCCAGCAGCTGCATTAAATAGCTAACTAATACAAATCAGAATGATCCAGCAGGATGGCCATTCTAATATGTCAGCAGGAGAATTAAATCAGTCTTTAAACGCCATGACATAGTTTGTTTCTGTCTCTGATGTCATTTCTTTTCTTTTGGTGTCTGTTTCTCAGTATAGTCTCCACCATTTACAGTGTTGTAGTTGAATATTTTTATTTTAAATAGTTTTTCAGTCATTCTGGTACCATCTGCAATATCAGATTTACGGCACACAGGGATGTCCTAAAGCAAAAGTTAAAAAAAATAAATAATCAAACTCTAAATACCTTTCTTCCTTTATCTATATATATTTCTGGACAATTAATGTTAAGTTATTTTCTTAAAAGTAGTGATAATTTCTGAAGGTAGTATGTTTCACTTTTGTACAATGAGTCTCTTGTAATTAAAAGGCATGTATGTTTTGATCGGCTAAACCAATGGGGATGGATCCAGAAAGACAAAATTAATTAAGATAAGAAAGCATGTACAGGATCCGCCTCTAGTCTTGATTTGATTAACAGAAGGGGATGTCGAAAAAATAATTGGTCTAGCTTCATTGCCTTTGGCATGTTTTAAGAAGAAATATTCAAATAAGCGTAAAAGAACAATGTTTAACATTTATCAGCAGAAGTGTGATTGCTGTTTATTTGTGCATAAATGTGTTTCTTTACAACAGTAACATTCAAGTGGTTTTTTTATTGTTTTGTTTTTACTTTTTTGACACTCTCTTTTTATTATTTTTTTTTTTTTTTTTGAGACATCAATTTGTTTTGAATGTTTTAGTTTAGGCAGCAGGTTGCACCAAATCACAAACACCTTTAACTGCTAGCAAACCAGAGCAGTAAATCCTAGGTCCATTGAGCATCTTCCTCAAAGTACATTTTAAAAATCTTCAAATAAAAAAAAACTAATTTAATAGGTGGAGCAGATTAAACAAATAAAAAAATCTGACATTTTGTCAAAAACCAAATAAGAAAATGCAACAAACACAAAATTCACAACATTTGAGACAAAAAGCCTACCAAACAAATATCTAAATTTACAGCAGTCTGTTCTATTGAAACCTCATCTTATTATGGAAAAAGTTCAATTTAGGATATTTCAAGATGAAATGTTGCACATTTTGTTTCCAGGAACCTAGTAATTTATTAACGCATATCAACTGCTGTAAAAACAAAATAAATAAACAGTGAAATAAACTCTAAAACAGAGGTAAGAGAACCAGAGTTAAAGGAACTGATCCCTACAAACCCATGGTATGGAGCATAACAAATTAACACTAATCTCAAATATTCCAATGTATTTAAAAGTGAATGCAGCAAATTGTCCTCATTTGTGTAAAGTAATTCCCCAATTAAAGCTAAATATATTGTATTTAGTTGTGTCAAAATACAACATATGACATCAAAATAATTATTTCCAAAGTAAGGGATTTTATTACATGTCTTTCTGGACAGTCTTCACAGGTTTATGAAATATTTTGTTTTTGTTAAAATATCTAAATTTACAGCTTCCACAATGTAAAAAAAAAAAAAAAGCTAAGTGGATTTGAACGTTTACAAAAAACGGTTCTGTTTTTTCATTATTAATACTCCGTGCACTCAAGAAAAGATATGGTTTCAGGGCCTTATAAGAAATGTAATATGATGAAATGTGAGCTTGCTTTTGATGTGACGCGTCCTCAGCAGTGTTGTCTCAGTCCATCTGCTTCAATTTCAGAGTTATGCTCAGTGTCAGCCACGCAAGATGTCTGCTGTTTGGGGTATTGATGCATAGATCAATGATGGAGACATATAATCCATGTCAGTGCTGCAGGATTACATTATCCTGTTTTAATCGAGGGAGCAGCATCCTACTGTAAAGCCATTGCAATTCCATAAAGGAGGAAAAAAGACATTGATTGGCACACATATGTAGAAAAAAAGACAACAAAAAGAATCCTCTGTATGTAGTTTTTGACTTGGGTGAGGGAAATTCCTTGCATTCCTATAAAACGTAGTGAATATGGGAAATGCTGTTAAGAGATTTTTTTGTATAAAACACAAAGCAGTCTTGGAAACACAAATGTATTCGTACAATCTGCTGCTCTATTCTGTTCTATGATTTTGTAAGACCTTTAGCTGGATGGATGTAAAAAATGCCTTATAATAATCCCTGGCTGAGGTGCTCGTGAAAGGTGGCATTTGTATTCAAAGTCAAAGTGCATTTACCATCAAAGAGTTTTATGGGAAATCCAGTCGTCTCTCTACTTCATTTAGGCAGCAGAAAGATATGAAGGAGTAGAGATTAAGAGAGAGCAGCAAAGAGGAAGACGTGAGATAAAAAGTAACCTTCAGGGATTAGCACTTTATACTTGAAGCAAATTAACCCTTTCAGTACTCTTATTCCCTGCTAGCAGTAATTGACTTTGTATAGGTACAGATGCATTTCCTAAAAGTACTACCACAGTATTTTAAAGTGTACAAATCCATTTGGAGATTAGAATTTTGGAAAACTCAAGCATTATTATGTTGCATTTGTCATCTTATTACCTCAACAACAGGATTTGCTAAATCAAGCTTACATTTGCACACAGGCAACTGGTTATTAGAGCTTCCTTCTAAGACACACCATTGTTTTTAGAAAACACTTTGTTCTGACCTCACCATCTTCTTAGACATTAAGTGGATTGCTTTTTTGCAATTATGTCAAGTAATAGTGTGGATTTCTCATAAACACAAATCCTTGCATACAGCAACAAGCCGTTTATTAAACAGAGTTGTTTCTCTGTTGCTTGGTGTTCATGTTTTTGTTAGATATTTCAAACTTTGCTCTAAGACTTCAACCTCTGCACATTCAACCTAGTTCAAGAAACTACATACAAGATAGAGCAAACAATATGAGTAATCTGATTATAGTTACTGATTTTTAAGGGGCGGCACATACCTGCATGAGTTATGTAAGGTAGGAATAAGGTTTAATTTAGGCATGCTTTATGATTAATAGCAATAACATTCAAAACATAAAAACCACAATTGGAGTCAACACCAGGCCTTTCAACTGCACACTGATGTTATTTATTCCTTTCTTTTGGGGAAAGTTAAAGTCAGTCTATTTTCAATCTGTATGATTTCTGCTTTTCTTCAGCAGTCATGTATTAAGACCACCAGTGCTGGGTGTATCCAGCCACATTTCCAGTGAACACTAGAAACAGACATCTATGGCGCTTAATCTTGCAGAGAAGATGAATGGTTGAATGGGAGAAAGGTGCAAAGATTTGTTAAAACTACAGCCTAAGATTTGTGGTCTTTAGTATTATTTTTTCCCCATTAATGCCACAATGCTTGTTAGAGTGAAACAGAACGGGCGCTACATACAGTGAAGGGTCAAGTCTGAACAAAGGTTTTATATTTTGATTAACAATTCTTTCAAACAATGTTAGTGATTTATGAAACCTTTACGCTGTCTTGAAAAAAAGGGGAATCTTATTTTTTCTAAAAAAAAAAAAATCTCATTTTGTCTTTGTGAATCCAGCATAGTGTATTATGTCATCTGTTGAGCTGAATTAATACTTACACCCCTTTCCACAAGAGATTAACAGCTTTTTTTTTTTCCTGATTCCTACATTTTACTTTACAGGTTGTCATCAACTCTGTTTCAGTTTGTCCCATTTTAGAGAACTGTGACGCTTGCTAACAGCACAAGTCTCATGGGTGTTTTGTAGCGGCTGAAGGTCAGCTGGATATCACTTGGGTCATGGATTAACAGCCCTCTGGAGGCTTTTCATCTTTGTGAAACAGAGGATATATACTTTGTAGTTTGACCTTAGGAAGGTTGCTTTTGGTCTCAATGGGATCTTACAACATAATTTCATTGGTTCAGTGTCCAAGGTGAATTTTCAAGAAATAAACCAGCAAAGTAAGATAGATTCTCTATTTTTTCTTTTCAGTTTCAAATTTCAAAACAAGGAGTCCCTTAGCACAAAGATAAGGCCTTTATTGTACAATTGGACAACCAACACATGTTCTATATACCAGTTTATCGTCTGTTTCACTTGAGAAATATGAACTAGGAATTGTGAAGGCCTTTTTTTCTGTAGCTGAACTGTATGTCAGCATTGCACAGTACGGCAAAGGCAAATACTGTGACTTGCCAGGCATTCTGCAGGGGATCAACTGTTCTTAAGGGATCAACCGTTCATTAAATATGGGAGAATTTCAAAAAAGAATTTACACATCTATCATGGCTTTTCTTCTTTTCTAGTTTTATTTGTTCACAACAGAAAAACCCCAAACTTTTGAACTTTCAGGTGGGATTTGAAAGATTTCAATGCTGAAAAAAGTCTTGATTTCTAAAAGCCACTATTTTGTTTCATCAGCTTCAAAGAAAACTTTAAGAAATCATACACGCCTACAGACTTTAACTAATTGATAAGCTGCACCTCTATGTTCAACCTGCTGAATGTTGAGAAGTGAAAACATCTTAGATTAATAAAAATATTTGTTGCAGACTTACTGACAATAAACTAAAAGTGATTAGATCTCTTAAATCATATATATATATATATTTTTTTTTTCTTTCTTGTTCTCTGTCTTTCATGTTTTTAGCCAGACTTGCAAGAAAATAATTTATTCTGTCACAAAAAGTCAATTTTACATCAGTGACCTCTGTAAAAAAAATCTGCCACCGACAGCAGCCTGCATCACATCATCAATGTTGTTGCTTTGGGAAAATTACTTATTGTTATTGTTCTTAGATTGCTGATAGATTTTTTTTTTCTTTTTTGTGATCACTGATAGCCATGCATCTAAATAAAAGAAATCAGTTTTAAAAACAGTTTTTAAATGCGTTGCAGCTTCCACCTAACTCCAGGCAGAATGATGTCACAGCAATACCCATGCATAAAAGGACGTTCTACATTTGGACATTCTAACTTTTCAGCGCAGATGGTGCGTATGAACTTGTAGATGAAAATAACAGATCCTGTTATTCAAGAAGCAACCAGTGGCACAAGAACTCAGCGGTGTAATTGTTTCCAAAAGGGCTCCTCTGTGTTGGGCCTGGCTAACTGTTCTGCTGGACAGCCTCAGTCTCCAGGCACACCATATTCTGTGAGTTCTTGCTCAGCTGGTTGATCACCCAGCTTATCATAGCAAGCTGTCTATCATCTTCCACACATCAAAGATTATTCTGATTGCTATTGAAAAGCAGAGATAAAACAAAACAACACGAAATAAAATATGAACATCCAGACCACTGTGAGCGGGCATTCTAGGAATGGTTTGCAGAGTGGACAACTCTTTTCATGTTTAATTTTAATTATCTTTAAACAGTAAAAACTATAAATTTGCCACTTGAAACGATTTTCTATTGGCCGAACCCAATATTCGTGCTCTCTACAGCATCTTTAGTGCATGATATGTGCACAAGTTCTTACTGGATGCAGATGGGGTGCTTAATCACTATGTGACAGACAGACATCTACCCTCTAGTTAACTGGAGGGTTTAGCATAAGGGTAACATTAAAATATAGTACTGCCATATTTCACATATGCAATTCCAACTCAGTGGTCCTATATCTGTGAATATGTATCTGTTAGGTGCTAAAAGTTATTCACAGCAGCTCAATATTTTGGTAACTGCAGGCATGAGAAAGAAAGTAATTGCTAAAAACATTTAGGCTGTATCTTATTTTTCTTTCCTCTGCAGAGAATTCTGTTACAGTTGAAAAGAAATTCTTGTCTAGGTTATTTTGGTAAATTTTTCATTTTTGTTTTCTACGCCAGGTAACAATAAAAAGGACAGCAGACAGGTTCCTCACTAATACCAATCAGTTTTCTAATCCAAACAAAGCAGTTCATAGAAAAACAAAATCTGCAATATAAAAAGAAACTGAATGCTGTGGTATGACAATGCATTTGTTTGTTTTGTATTTCAGCCTTTTTCAGCTCTTTAGTCTAAAGAGCTCTTTAGTCTAAAGAGCTTCTGTCCCTATCTCATACCTTTATCAGAGACTCTTCTCACCAAAGTCCAACAAAAAGGATTACTATTGTTATTTTAAGGGTTTGCAATAAATTGGGCATTTTGCTTCTTAAATAAGCTTTTTTGTCATTCTATCATTTACAAAGCTAACAACTTTTAAGTAGCTTTGTCATTTCTTGTCCTTCTCCAAAGTCATATTACACATCTTCTCCAACGTTCTGAGCATTGTCTGTCCCACTTACCATGAACTAAAAACATATTTCATCTCAATGTTGAGCTGAGTACAATAATCACATAATTTATCTTTTTGTAAAAATACCATATTTTATATTTACAACTGGATACAAGAAACCATTTCATTTGTTACTGACATTGTCAGGCCACTGAACAGGCATCCCCCTGAAGTATTGTGTTATCTGGGTGATATATGAGGCAGAGAGTGAAGGTCCCTGGGTAGTTTGACTGAGATGCAGAGATGGGTTATGGTGTGCAGGGGTGGGCGTGTGTGCGTGTGCATGGGTGCACGCAGTACAAAGCTCTGTGTAAATGAAACTGGTTATAGGGAGGCTGGAATCAGATTCCCATATTGGTTGTGATGAGTGTCAGCCTAACATTTGCTGCTGGCTGAGCAGCAGACTGATGCTTTTTAACAGCAGACAGCAGCATATGCACAATTTGCTCCTGACAGTCATGTGTGATAACAGTTTGTATGATGAGAAGAGATAAGTAAACATAAGGCAGTGCTATCATCAATTTCTCTTGACAGAGTGTAATGCCATTTGGCCTAAACTACACACTGTAGAGAATAATTTATCTTCAAATAATAATAATAAAACATTGATTATATTTTCTTTTACCTAAACTTTCTTGTAAGAGGCATGAAAAAAGTTTCCAAAGTAAGAAAATGTTGTCCTTTTATACTTTTTTGTAAAACAGTAACGCTGCTGAGACAAAAAAAAAAACCTCAGCTGAGTGCAGCTGTAAGAGGAGAGGCCTCTTCAGCACAATAGTGATTCAGTGACTGAGATAAATAAGTCATAACAAAGATACATCCGTCCATCCATCCATCCATCCATCCATCCACGTATCCATCCCGTCGCTCTAGAAGTGATCTGTAATTTTTATTTATCTGGTGTTTTGTCAAAACTCAAAAGATTTGGGACAGAAAAACAACTGTAGAACACAAGTTCATACTTTCTTTTACATTCATTCAACAAAACAGGTTTTGTAATGATTTAGGCCCTGTTTAAGGGTAAGCAGCAGCGCACTTCAAACTCTAGTTCAATGACAAATGAAGTAGAATTTCAATAAAGCGCACTAAACAAGACTGGGAGAAATCACCCTAAGATCAAAAGGTGCAAGTGTCAGAGACTAAGATCACTCCCCTGGTTTTAACGTCAGTCTTCACTCGACCTCAGTATTTAAGATCTTAGATTTGCTTTGTTCTCTGTTGGTTTCTTCTGTTTCATTCATTCTGGTTTGAAGTTCTGCTCTCTTTGTGTAATGCCTATAACTTTACATTTTGTTTTCGTTATATCCTCTTGTCAGGATCATCCTCATAAATTTCTGTTACCATTTTTGGTATCGCTTTAACATTACACATGACATGCTCTCTTTGTCCAGTCTGTCGATTTAGCTGGACGGACACGTCTTAGTAGGTTTGCCATTGTGCCATACATTTTCTGATGACTTGCGGAACAGATGTTGAACACTTGGTATGTGGCCAACACATACCAAGTGTGTGTTGCTAACACTGCTTATTGAAAATGCTCTCACTGACCTTTCTTTAGTATTCCCTGGTCTCTACGAAGGTGTAAGTTCACTAATGTTCTCTAATAAACATTTATAAAATAAGAAAAGATTATTTTATACTGAGAAAGAATTACACATGAATTGACACTGTTTCATTTTTGGGGTTTAAAAGAAAACTGGACTGAACACAAACAAACTATATGCTTTTCATATTTGTATTTGTAAAATTCACTACAAATTAATTTTACAATTAATGGAAGGAAATTATATCAATTTCTTTCCATTAGTTGTAAAATTAGTGGAAGGGAATTAGTAGGAAGTAGTGACTTTTAATTGTAAGAGTCACTACCTGTTCTCAGTCAATCACATAACATCTAAACAAAATCATGTGACAAATTGAGGAAGGTTTCATACGTTATGAATATTAAGCACTGTATTTTTAATGCAAACAAGCCATTGATGATTTTGTAAACCAGAAACAGGAATTAAACTTCTGCCTCACTGCTGCTCCTATAAAGTCTTTGAAGATCCTGGCAAAAGATGAAAGCTGTGGGTCTGCTCCCATCACAAAGCTGTATAGGTGGCTGAATGCTGATTCATTGCAAATCATTCTTAGTTTTTATCCAATGTGAAGTGGTGCCAGGGCTTATGGTATTAAGACCGGCTATCTAACACCTTCGATCAGAATTTTGTGCTGACTGCGCAGAAACTGGTTAAAAGTGTTTTGAGGGGGATAAGCCAATTTGATCTCGCTCTCTCTTCTTTTTTTTCTTTTCTGTGAATGGAGGTGGGAGAACAGATTGTAAAACTCTGCTGTTATCCATCACAGACGCATGTGAGACAGCAGGGGTCCAGTTAGCGAGTGTTTTTATCGTATTTAGCTGAAAGCGTCAGCATAATGAAATGACAGACGCTCCACTGGGTTCTTTTCTAAATGCTGCACAGCAAAAAAAAACCAAAAACTGGTCTTCAGTCATTTGCTTATACCCTAAAGAAAGAAAATTCACTAGCTTTCATCATCAACACATTGCAGATCTTGTAAAATGCTTGTTAGTGCTGCACAGTGTTGTATATTGATTTACACAAGATTTAAATAACTGGACTAAATTGGGAGAAATTTATTATCCGGAAAAATCTATTTTGTTTAGATTTCTGGTTGAGCTAACACAATATTTGATATAAATATTAGACCTTTCAGCTGAATCTATTGACATGGCTGTTGCTGGGATTCTGTTCAACAACATTGTTTGATTGATAATGCTGTCATAAAAGCTGGAGTTCTCTTGGCACTCTCGGCTTGAACTGTGGTTAATAATTCTTATGCTTATCAACTGCAGACTTAAAAAAAAAGATGTACTGCTACAATTGAGACAACTCTTTCAATATCACGGCTTTGAAGTAATGTACAATTTTTGCACATCACCTATTATAAGTGACAGGAGCTGAAAAATTACACCTTTAGTCTGTTGTCAATCAGGGATGGAGAAAGGGCAAAACCATCAACAGTGGCTTGGGAAAAAGGGTAAAAGTCAGTTTCTAATAGGAAGAATAGTTGTTTGATCCCCTTGTTTTTCCAGATTGCATGTTAAAATATCTCTGGGCAGGAAACCAACACCAGTATTGTATTTGACATGACAATAATGTGTGGGTAAAGGCAACTTTGTGTGGCCATCGTAAGGAAAACTTTACATGGTTAATTAACATCAGGATTAATCATACTCCGGGCAGATTCAGGTTTCAGAGTAATCTTTTAATTGTGTGTTTATGGTCTTCTATTTAAACACAGTGTAAGGTCCCTATTTTTAACAAATACTTCAATGTAGGGGCCCAAAGTTTGTGCCTCATAAGAAGAGATACTGTTTTGTGTTAGGAGTTAGAATTAGGACTGAGCTGTGATTTAAGTTTAGGTTAGGGTTAGGAATGCACCGGTAATGATTTGGTTTAGGGTAAGACCATAGAAATGGATGGGAAATGAATGGAAGTAAATGAAAAATCCAAGACAGGAAGACATGTTGTGTGAACAGTGTGATATTGATAACACCTGTGATTAACAGTTTTTGAGACTTTCACATAGCTTCTGTTATTCTTAACTGGAAAGTTATTGCCTGAGCAGGTTATAAAACCTTTTCTCTCAATAAAATATTAACCTTTTTATTGGTTTTAATATTAATAGAAAAAAAATCCAAAAACCATAATCTTTTCAAATATATAAAGAATTGAGCAAAAATCTTAATACATTTTGCTAAAAGTGCCAGAAAATAAACCTGCATCTTTCAAGAAAATGTGCTGTTTTTGTTACAGTTTAAAAAAAACACAAAAGATAATCTTGACTCATTGAGCATCTAAAAAAAAGCTCAAGCCACAAAAAAACATTATATCATGTAAATGATTAAATTTCTTCAAAACTTTGAAAAGAGAGTGTTGCCATGGAGTTTCAAATGGAGCGTACTGAGAGGTGTGAACGCCTACTCATTCCAAGAAATAACTTTCTATGTGGAGTTATAATCAAGCAAAGAAAGTCAAATTAGGAGCTAGTCGCAAACAAACACCTACCCTATTCATTCTTTTGCATGCAAATTCATATTACTATAATTTTCTTCTTGATTTGAAAAGTTGCCTTTCGATTATAATTATCATGGGCTTCTAACTTTTAAATTTCACTTTTACTTAGGACTTCAGTCATCTAATTTATTCAACACAACTTGAATTTTAGGATAAACTCCCTTTTGTCCCCCTACCTTCCACACAGAAAGGTCCAAAATAAATGCATAGAAAGTTGGCAGACTTTTTGGATCACATTAAAATATAAACATTTTCTAAGTGATGGAACTGTTGATGTTAGTTGGTGAGTGTTTTTTGTGATCTGATAGTATTTTCCATGGATATAGTAGACTGATCAAATTTGTTTTAAGTCTGTTTTTGGAAATTAGAGCCATTCAGACAACTAAGTCCAAATGGCTTAGTGAAATTTACAAAACTTTCATGATAATACTGAAATGTTTGCACATTTGCATGTACAAAATTTGACTGCATTTCAACAATCTAATCTAATAAACAATATTTCATACATGCTTTGTTGGAGTTTATCCTACCAGGAGGATAGCGCTTAACACACAACTCATTAAGACTTCTGACACCTCTATAAGAGTGTACATGTGAGGGGGAAGAAGCGTCTCACTCAAACATATTCAATGTGATCAGTGGCTCATAAAAATAAAGAGCCAGATCAGACAAAGAAGAACCATTGTCTCACTTGAATCATTTGTCTTATTGTGCAGAGAAAAAAAAGCAGAGCAAGGACATAGCGTTTTTATAGCAGCTGCAATTTTAGATTATCAAAAAGATTTTCTAATTGGAACTAAGACATATTGTTGAGATTGGTTTGCTGTTTTTCTCTCAAATAGTTGCCAGTGTCTGTCCATTGTACATTTTGAAAATATCTAAAATAGATTACATTTTAGCTGAAAAATGTCACAATTCACTTCAGATTAAGACCAGAACTGGACTCAGAAACAAGCCCTCCAACTACTAAATTATGGGCAAGAAATTTCTTTTTAAAATTAGTCTGTTGTTTCATTCACCTCTATTTATGTTATTTACTTAAGATTTCCATCATGTTTCTCTCTCCACTTGCTTTCTACTCTTGTCTTGTTTGTCTTCCACACTTTCTCTGTATGTCTATTTTTATTTGTCTGCCATCCTGGGTGGAAGCACAAGCTCTGTTGCTCTTTATGACCTGTAATCCCTGCTTATTAAACAAGGTGTCTGTGCCATTAAAAGAGGAAAATGATCTTTAATAGCAACACTGCTGCCAGTGCCTGCTAGCTCTGTGCCATTTTGCTTTAACGGGCAACGCCACATTAGAACCCTAATTTGAATAGCCTTGCATCACTGCCTTTGAAAATGTTTTCATCATTTTCATCTCCTTCCGCCAACTCTCTCCTGTGTCTAAATTGGTGGGAAAGGCTGTCCTGGATTACTGAGCCATCAGATCTTCATATGTGCCTGAAGGTAGAGAAAAACTAGTTGAACCAAAGAGAAGCTATGTTCTTATGATGAGTTTATCAAGTAGGGTCTCTCTGCCTCTATTGTTTGTAACCTCCTTTGCCCCATAAGGGAATGACCTCAGTGAATCATGCAAGAGAGTAATAAAGGTGAGGTAGTGAAGTAGCACAGAGAGTTGAAGGTTTCATATTGTTGCAGATTCATTTATCTTGTAGTCACTTATGCTTTGGGTGCCAGATCAGCGAGGACAGCGGAGCACTTCTGGGAAAACAATCATTATATGAATCCTCCCGTGCCTCACGAGGATAACGTCTCGGGACCTCAAAGGCAATCGAGGCACCATGCAGGAAGTTTAGATTGCTATCGGCATCATATCTGACCTTATTAAGCTGATTGGAGAAGACAGATATGAGTGATTCAGACTGAAGTCACTATACTCAGTCCTTTGCTGTCTTTCACCTAAAAATGAATGAATACATCTTTCAAGATTTTGATGATGAAAATATGTATTTTAACTGCTTGCCAGCAACATTTTAAAACATATATACATTTCTTTTTGATTATTGTGCCTTAGGCTTTATCTCGTAACTTGATTTTAAAAAGCAAAATAGAAAAAATGCAATAAAATAATGAAATACACAGTTTTCTCCATAGATCTATATCAATAAAATAGCTTACTAATTAAATACTAAGACCATGCAAATTCTCTTTGATAGAAACACCTCCCTTTTCCTATTCATATTGATATTTTATATATAGTCAGTTGTGTAGGTCTGATTGTCCTGTATCAGTTCTATAATCTCTTCTGTTAAAATAACAAGATTATAGAACTGTAATTTACTGATCAACATGCCTATATTGGTTGGCATTCTTGTGGTATTACTTGCAACATGCGAAATACATGTCTCTACATAAATATCTTTGCCGCTTTAACTTGCAGGAAGATCAAAGACATAAAATAAGCTCAGGTATGTAGAACTAGGAACTCCAGACATTCTGAAGCTTGACTCAACCAATAAGAATCAAGTTCTTCTTGTCTGACAGCTCCTTATTTGACCTCATGTCGGAAGATCTCACCATGGCACACACACATACTAAGGGTCCTGACAGTAATTGGGCAGATTGAACATCTGCTGTAAAATAAATGAAATAGTCTGTCCATGAAATTCTATGGAGCTATGAAATTAGAACTGTGAGGTAGTAGTAATACGGTATGGAAGGAGCTTCATTATGCAAAGCAGTTGGTTGCTAATAATGGCTGGTGAGAATGAGCTTCCCTGCTAAGAGCTGCTCTTAACTGACCTGTTTTTATATGTGTTTTGGGGTATATTTTTTTTACAACTGAATCTCTGTTATTTCAACCTCAAATTGTTCAGGACAAAGTTTAGAAGAAGCTGACTGTGAATATTAACTCCACCTAACCCCCCTTCAGAAATGGAAATGGTGAGGAAGGATTAAGAGACAGCTGGGGCACTACTTTTCTTCATTTGCAATAGAAAACAGGTCCAAACTGTATTATCTCTTCTTTATAAACTTTGTTTGGGTTGAATGAATTATGCAAAAATTAATGCCATACAAGTTGTGGCAGCAATATATTATCCTTGTTAATTTTAGCTGCCTTGCATCCTTTTGTTTCCTTTTCACAGTTGTCAGCGTTAGTAAACAGCAAGCAGACTTCATATATTTCAATGTCACTGAACTGCAGTCAAACACGAGACGTTAAACAGTAGCGCAGTTGTAGCCTCAAGTAGAGCTTGATCTAATTGTGTTGTTTCATTCTGTTCACATTTGTTTTAAATTTAATTTTGTTTACATTTATAGTAGATTAGTCTGACACTGTTAGCAGGTAAAATACCGTGGCTCATTAATTAAAGTTAATTGGCAGCTAAGGGAGTGGGATGTGCATGCTCCTGTCAAACAAAGTAAGGTTATGTGAAAAATTGCAATCAGCTGCCGTTTACTTTGTACAGAAACACACAATTTTGAACTGAGGCATAGAATCACACAACAGGAGGTTAAAAGTGGGCCGAAGTTAAGAAATTAGTCATGTAGCTTTGGAGGTTCTGAGAGCATGTGTGTGTGTTTACTCTGTATGTATGAATATTTTCTCATCTTTGGGCGTAGGAGTGTTGATCTGTTTTGAATTGAGTGTGTGTACAATATGTGAATTGTTGCTTTCATGTCTCTGTATGTACCTGATGTTTCATAATTTTAGAAACTCATTTTGACTTCTTACATGAAAGGATCAAATGACTCGTCTGTATTTCTTTATTCTAGCAGCACTGGATTTTATCTTTCAGTCTCTGAATACATGTACTGTTGCTTACTCTTGCTTATATATAATTCAAGACAGCTCGGTACATATTGTATAATAACTATCAATATTCCTGTAGTAGCTGTCTGTGTGCAGTATTTCACGCTGTTCACATACATAATCTATGTTATAATGTGGATTTCTGCTGTGTTGTTTCTTTAAATTCTTCTCTGGTCAGGTACATTGAAATATTTGTTTATCTACAGTAAATAATTTGATAAAAAACTTTGTGTGTAAAGGACAGTTTCTTTTAGACTGACTCTTAATGCACTTTTTTGCTCTGTAACATGCACTGTATGTCTGTTGTTTCTTATGAAATATTCATAGCTAGTCTTCAGGAAGCAAAGTACAGTATTTAGACTGCTAATTGTTGCATGAGTGGACCTTAGGGGGTTGTCATGTGCTTGGCTTGGAAAGTAACACATGACACAAGTGAATGTACAGCTACTTAACAAGCATAAATCTTAACTGAAATTCAAATTTTTGGTAATCATTACTAAAACAAATAACCTATTTCCTTAACAAGTTCAGTTTAGCACACTTCCCACTTGGCACAACTTCCTACTTGTAAATCCAGCAAATATTTTCTTTCTTGCCAGCTGACTGTCTTGGTTGTTGTCCAAGAAGAAGCCAGCTGCTCAAATGTAGCTATAGTTTATGGAATTAAACAATTAGGTTTTAAGTCTCAATACACAACATCTCTTCGACATTTGAAGAGTTGTTGAAAGGTGAATGAGATTTTTTGTTTTGTTTATATTTTTATGTTGTTTTATTTTGGGCATATAGGATTTCCCTTTCCTAAAGCAGCAAATTTGCTATTTAAAATCTGTTCAGAAGATAATCTAATTTTCCGATTAGTATTCCCCAAAGTTCAACTTGTGTCTAGCTTAGTTACTGTTCTGATTTACCAAATAAAGACATAGATACAATTTCAAACTGACAGGGTCTCATGATAAGGAATTTGACTGTATCACAGCTACTCTATGGCTGTTGTTTTTTTTTTTTTTCTCAACCACTTTTGTGTAAGATGTTCCTGTTTTGGTAGCAATATAACATATTTATGAAAATAAATGTGGGTTGGAGCATAGATGGACCAGTAAGTTTAGCAAGTTGCTCATCTAACTGGCGCAGTTGCCTCAAGACATTACTTTCCATTAGACTACAAAGCCCCAATCTATCTGTCCCCTGCAGACTTTCAATCTTCCAATCTGATTACTTCACACACAGTTGGGAATTTTGGCCTCAGACCCTTTGCCTAAAAAATCAACAAGAAGCCCCATCACTGTTTAATGTCTTCAAATGGAGAGAAAAAACAACTCAAATCATGTAAAAGCTTTTACAGGACAGGTGTGAAGATTTTTGCAAATTTCCTTGAGATGCTCCAAACAAATTTGGAAGTAAAAGGGTTAGTCTGAATTGCAAAGTAAAATAAAAGATTGGACTTTGACATTGACAATTACTCGTAAGGAAAAATACATTCAGCTTATTGAAGGAATATATCCTTCAATAAAAAAGAATGTATAAAAAAAAGTAATATATTTTTATGGTACCTTTGGTGCAGTGTTATAAGATGGGACCCAGTGCTGATACCTTGATGCATTACTTTAAGACCTGACTCTTCAGGGTCTACTAAAATGTTTGTGGACAGATGAATACTGCTAAAATTATCTCCAAATTATAAATGTTCCTCCTCCTGAGGGGGTTTGTTTGATTATTAATGACGGGAGAGGAAGACAATGGCCGTGGAAAAGTAAAGCAGAACAGGAAATTGTGTAAGTGTATAACTGAAATTATGAAAATCAAAATGGAAAATTAGAAAATGAATTAATAATTAAATTACATTTTCTCAATCCTCCTCCATAGTTGTTGAACCAAGCACAAGATGATTGTAACATGTGGATGTTTGAGGAGCTCTTACCCGTGTTCCTGATTCTGTAGTTGAGCTTGTTTCTCTTGACTGCCTTAATCGATCCTTTATTATGTTCAGCAATTACGATACACCACAATGATCAATATTTGTAATAAGCCCCCCTGATATAAGCGTTGGTCAGACTTTCTTCCTACCTTACCTTCTGTTTTTCTTTGACCACTGTTTAACTGTAAATGCTCACAACTTGCTTCAAGCTAACACTTAACCTCTTTAAAACAAAGTGTAACATAAATTGCCTGGAAATGATCGAAGATAATTATGGTTAACACATTAAGGGCTCTTAAACTAAAAGTAAAAAAAAAACATAAAAGGATTAAAGAGAACAAAAAACTGAATGGTTGAAAATGTGCAAAAGGGAACTCAGCATCATGGGATGATCAGAGGCCCAGAACCTCTGATCATCCTGAAGCTATGAAAGTACTTGGCTTCAGTGTGGCTTCATGATTGATATGAAGAGGAGAAATTCAACAGTAGTAATTCAGAAAACCCTGCTGATTTTTTTACAGACTATCTGCGACTGGTGAACAGAAAGTCAGGACAGATGAGATTATCAGTCTGCTGACTAAACAGCCAACGTGAAATGGACTTCTGTGTGGGCAACCAGGAGTAGCATTTTGTGTTTCAGTTGTTTCAATATTTATTATTATGTAAGATACCTTGTAGATATATTCATATTTTGTCATTATTTAAACAATAGTTTCTAATCACAGCCATACATTCACAAGCTACATGAGAGCAGCTACCTCATCACTGGCATGAAAATCTTAAAAGAGAATGACTGAGAATGATGTTTATGTTTAATAACTGAGTAATACTAATAATTAAAAATGTAATTGTGAGAAAATCTACTAGATAACATAGAGGTTAGCCATCTGCAGCTTAGAGCAGAGAAAAGTTACCATACTGCTTTTAGCTACAAATATGGTTCTGTTTCAGTTGCCTCTTCGTCCTTTTCAATAGTTTTTTTTTTTTTTTTTTTCAATTATACCAGGACTGAATGTTAACACCACCACATATGCTTGCAGCTTGTATTTCTGTGTAACTTGGATTTGTGGCACATATATGTCCTAAAACCAGAATGGCAACTGAAGGATTTGACAGAGGATTTGACAAAAACTGCAAAGTTCATGTACAGTTAAATCAAACTTCGTTTGTCTTCTCGAAACCTATAACATGATTTTGATGGATGGGAATTTTAAAAAATCAACACTCCCACATGTTATCTGATGCCAGAACGAAATCTGTATGTTTTTTCATTTTGCAGAAGTAATTCTCCACATACAGTAGGGGTAAGCAATTTCTCCATTTTTGCAAAATCGAATAAATATTTTGTCAAAATTGTCCAACATATAAAACTGTGTTCATCTCAGTTGTTCCTGTTATCTTATTTTTGGATTGTGGTTAAAAAAGCAAAAAGAAAAAAAACAATGTGAGAATATGTTCCCAAACACATGTCACTGGAATGCAAAGCCGATTTGCAGTAGTGGGGTGGAGTTTTCATAATAGTGGATAAGAAAGTGATACAACAATTATAATTATTAAAGGAAACCATACATAGCACTTGATAAAAGCTAGTTTTTTTTTAAATAATTTTCTAGCCCTACAAAATGCACTGCTCTCTCACTTGAATATGTCCTCAGTCACTTAACTGATCTCTCCTTGATCACTCAAGAAAAACACTTGAGAGGGTTTTTTTTTTCTCTGCTTTTTCTTTGTTCTTCACAGGGAAGAGAGAAAAACCTTAGCTATTACCATAATAAGGTAAATTAGAATGTAAAGTCTTGCATTGCTTCAGCAGTGGGTCTGAGGAAAACTGCTGACAGTGGTGTTGGCAGATCTTCTGGGGGAGAGCTTATAATTGCCTCAGCTACTACGTGCTTTCCTCTTAGAAATATAGGCTCCACATAGCTGCTACGAGCTGAGTCAGTCTGGGCAGCTTTGTGCTATTGTAAGGGAACGGTTGTCTGTGAGAAGTGGGTTCTCTTTCCTTTTAAACCTAAAGATGATAGCTAAATGGATACTTCTTTACAAGCGTTGCGGGTTTGTGAGTAATAAGTATCTTACTCACAGTTATAAATAGTCAGTCCAAGCTCCTTTTGGAAGCTTGGAGAAATTCTCTTTTGGGAGTCAATCTCAGTGCCGTCCATGTTGCAACCTATTTTAACAATGAATTTCCCTCATTTAAAAGCAACTCCTCCTCAAACATTTTATCTCAGGCAAGCAATATTATTGCATATTTGTGCACCTTGACAGCTTTGCTTGACATAACTGGGTACAGTCTTAGTGCTTGATACTTTCAAACTGTGTAAGAATTTCTTTTTTACATTTAAGTAATGGCTGACCATCTGGGTATTGATGTTCAGTGGTCAATGGATCCTAAGTCTACTTAAAAATATGTTTTGTTTCATATGTGTTGTAACCCAAATGTCTGTCGCTAAACCTTTGTCTGGATATTGCCTGCAAATAAATAATTTGTAACTGCGACTGTTATGATTGCTTGTTTTTGATTTAATCAAATTAACCACTTTCAATGTTCGTGACTGTAAAAACAGTGAGTTCTCGTATTTCCCATTTTCCACATGGTAGATTTGCTTAGTACATGTTGGTCTATCTATATTACAAGAGTGGAAATAATACATTATTGAGAGGTTGAGTAGTTGCCAGAGAAAATCTTTTGTCACAGATAAAATATGTGTATATCAGTCTGAATATTCAGTTTTTCTGGGGAACATCATTGTTCTTTTCCTGACATCTGCATATTGGCTGAATAAAACCTCTTGCTGCATCAAACTCCACTCTGCTTTGTTTTTCCACAGTGCTTTACTATTTGACTTTTCCTCTGCCATATTTTTCTGACTTATTTTTATCCTGTGTTTTTTCCATTAGTATAAAACTTTGGCAACATTGTTTTTGTATTTTTCTGACCTCTAAAGAAAATTAAAGTGGCTACATGTGTAAAAGAACATTAACATTAATTGAGAAAAATGGCATTGTAAACAAATAACACATTTTAAAATTTGAGTGATAAAATAACTTGAACTACAATTTTTTTATGTTTCAGTTTTTCTAGAAGGTGGAAATTTGTCCTGTTCTGAGTAGCTTTTAACTTAATTCCCCAGTTGGAATCTTTCCGGTTTGTAAAATTGTGCTTGTTTTGTGAACTTAATTAGATGCATAAGTAATAAACTTTAATTACACGCTGCATATACAGAACAAAAAACATTTCTTTGGTTGTAAATATAAGCTCTGTAATACATTTTAACAAAACCAAAACAACATTGGTTGAGATTAAACTATTAACCATCCATTTTGCAGCAAATCACAACTGGAAACAGTTTTTTTTTTCCTGATTTGTTTTTAAAGCATTTTGCATATTAAAGGAGATGAAAGGGCTCTCTAACAAAACACAGAGGCTTTTAACTCATTTTATTAAAATTTGAAAATGCATAACAGCCAACAGTGCATTATCATAATTACATTTCCTTTGCAAAACTCAGTAATAAGCAAAATATGAAATAAAGTGGTGATCAATTAATGTCATCAGCAAAGTTTTGGAAATAGCAAGTCAAGCTTTCTTTCGAACTTATTCCCCTGACAAAACAACACATTTCCCCCCATGCCATGAACTCTTAAACCGCTCCAAGACCCTCACTTTCAGGCCTCATTTTGCAGTCCTCTCCATGTTCTGACTCTTAACATCCTGCTGATGGAGGGAATGCGATCCAGGTCTGACTGTGAGCAGGCTGGCCACTCAAGCAGGACTGATAATTCATACCCACTGCTGCACCTCCCAGGAGTGGCTCAGTGCCGGCATTAACCTCAACATTTCACTTCTGAGCTCAATCTCCTGTGACTCCACGGAGGAAGGGGTTTTATATGATGTTTGATATGGTTGTAAACAAAGATGACAAATTGATGTGTCGCTCACAAATCTGAAAGCTATAAATCTTTGAGAAAGCTAAAAGATTTGGAGAATGGCCACTCTATATTCTGTCAAGATCTTTAGAAGTTTTCAGATAACGCTCAAAATGCAAAAAAAAAAAAGAAAATTAAAAGAAAATTTAACATAATGTTTCACACGGAATGGCGATGAATACAGCACCCATCTGGCATGATTCTGTGAAGAGATATTGCTTTGTGTGAGTTTTCATCGTTCACTCCCAACTAGCTCTTAAAAAGACAGAGTAGATTTTTGATCCAGCACCTCTACGTATGATGTCACATTCACTTGTCAAACAGAACAAAGTCAGAAGGTCATTTCGTTTGTTTTAATACAAAGCAAAAGCGCTTTTTTCATTCAGTGTCCAGCAGATATTATGCAAGATAAATCAAATAATTTTCTGCGGCACATTAGTGTTATACTTCAAAGAGATAAATAATTAAAGCTTTTCAGGCTCCTACCAATATAACAGTTAAAAATAACATAACAATAGACTTAATTATTATCAAAAAGATGTTTTGTGGTGTTCAAACTGGTTTAAATTTTTAATAACTATTTCTTATTTACGAAAAGAAAGGATTTTAGATATAGAATTGTACGATGCATCATAAATGTGAAGTTATTTACCTTCTGGCTTTATTGATAATAAAAACACTGATCAGACTGTTTGTGGCCTGTCAACAGCAACTTAAGTCAATTCTGATTTCTGTTTATGAGTGATACAAATCTTTCCAAATATTTCTTCTAGCCTTCTACCCATGTATGGTCAAAAATCATATATATTACCACCAGGTTTGTGAGTGAGTGTTTGCTTTAAAACTGGGCTTACGATCCTTTTAGGCTAAACCAAAAGCTAAGCTCAGTTTAGCACACCTTAAAGTGGCTTTAGCTTCTGATCATAGGAATTAACTCAATTACAACTAGTAAATATCTGTATTTATGTATATTCTATTTAAAATGTAGATTATATTTGTTTTATTTTTATAAGGATAAAACAGCAACATTATTGTAGCATACATAGCGAGAGTGTCACTGACACTCTCAAACTTTGTCATTGCGAGTTATAATAAGAAGATTTCCTCTTAAAAGTATGCTATTTTGTTGCTCCCCTAACTTTGTATACATTGTAAAGAGCTAATGTTAATTGTTCCTCATTCAGTAACAACTTCTTCTGAAGTGGAGCAATGTGTTAGCGGTCACAATGATGCTTTTACTGACTGAAGAATGATTTGATTTTTGGGTTTCAATCTGCCCAATTTCCACTCGGCCAAAAATCACCTAATTGCCATCAACAGTGGTTTTCTGTGTACTTTGCCATAGCTGTGATATATTTATCATTGGAGGTGTGGCTAAAAAATGCTTGACAAATTATTTATTTATTTTAAGTGTAATCGATTCTTCTCATCAATAGATGTCTGTTGTGCTGAAGTTGAGGCCAGATGACTCATCCAAAAAATATATATGATCTAAAATGTTATTTTTGTGAATCTGTCAACAGTACTTTGGATGTTTAAAACTTTTTTTACAAAAAACTCAGTTTTTTGTAAAAACTGAGTTTTGATTTATGTTTGAACTAGGTTGGTATAATGACAGCTAAGCAGCCAAAACCCCTGCTTCTGTGCAGTGAAGAGGAGAGAGAAAAAAGGAGCTAATCAGAATGATCACAGGGTAGCTTTGTAATTATTTACTCCATTAGCCACTAGTGGTCGACACGAAGTGCACTGACTCGCAAAATTAGAATCCTTATCTGAACGGTCCAGAACCTTCACTGTATTCTGAAGGGATGTGTAAATGCAATGGGATGCGCCTAACCTGGAAGCACCGTGTATGCAAGGACATCCTGAGGACATGCCAGTACAGTATATGTGACACCAGGATAGTGCCTGTCGGCATTCAGGACCACAACGAAACTGAAACTTTGCAAGGTTCCTTACTGAAAGTTGAAATCAGGACGGAAATCCTGCTAAGTGAATTGAACATTTTGCTTTTGAGTGTCCTAACAATCCTCATCATTATGCCTTCATGAGGAACAGATTGCCCAAGTACTCTTTGCAGCAGAGGTCAGAATAATTTATCACAGATTTCCCTTTCTTTTCAGTTGTGAATCTCCTGAATACCAAATATTATAGGCGGAATTTGTACATTTCTTCCTTTAGAAAAAACTGAACAGTAACTTAGCAACCTTACCTTAAACTTACTTTAATTTAACTTCCACTCATCATAATCTTAGCTTTATCCTGCCTGCATTTGGGTCCAACATTATCACAAAACTTAACTGAGGATCCACATCTTAGAAAAGCAGCATGTCATTTGTGACTTTCCAGGAACAAATATGGCTTTCATAAGAGTCCTGATTTTAGACTACAGAAAGTCCTTTCTTCTGCTCTCAGAAGAAAATAAGACTGAAATTGTGACCAGTTTTCAAAGACAGTTTGTGGAATGTCCTGTTTTGTTTTTAGAGGCTGGAGGTAAACATCCCACATGCTGTGCATGATTTATCTCCTGTTGGAGTAGAGCACAAATTAAATTACTTCTTACAACAGTTCAGATTTAATTGCTAAAAATAGACACAAACTAATTTGGAGGAAAAATGGGAGTGAGGTGTGTTTCTATTTGAACCAACAAAAATCTCCAGTTTTTCTGTATGAATGTTCATGCAGCTGTTTGTGCCATAGAAGCCAACAAAAGCGGAATATGTCCTAAGGGACAACAGAGACATAAGGACCTTGTAGAAAACTTGCACTTTGTGTGCCTTCTTTTCTCTCTGCAGCCCGAGGAAACAAGGACCTCATAGACTCAAATTATCTGGTGCAGCTGATGCGGGATAGTGCAATCTTGTGCAATTTCTGTACTTTATTACAGCATACGTTAGGTTTCTGATGTGGCTGGCTTTAAACTTATACTAACCAGACAAGTGGGATTTTGAAAGTTTACTTCAAAGGTCGAAATATTTAAAGGTTTTATAATGAGAGGATGAAGAGACGAATCAGGATTTGTCCCAACAACAATAAAAGCTTTCAAGCTTTAAAATATGAGAAAGGTTATCCTTTCTCCATGCATTTTCTAAAAAATATGTTCCTGGTTAAACCCACGGGGCATTAAATAAGCAATAAATTCTGCCAACTAAGTTCTGTCAGAGAACGTAGCTGACATTCAAGAATATTTGTTCTCAACATTAAGTATAAAACATAATGTTGATCTTTGTACCGGAACTCTGTTATGATGTGGATAAAAAATTATAGGCCAATGCTGTAGTTCACTTCAGATGGTGTTTCTTATGCTCATCTTCAGGTGAAAAAAAGTTGGAGAAGATGTGCAGAATGTTTACAATGGTCATCCAGGGAGGTTAAAAACAGACAAAAAGAAAACAAAACAAAACAAAAAACCCCCAAAACAAACAAACAAAAAAAAAAAACAGCACCACCTTCACAGCAGATCAAAAGTCCATCACCGTCAGTTTGACCTGAAGTCTAAACTCAGACTGACTCCCTGCGTTGGAGCCCTTTTTTGTAATCACAGGCTCCGCCCAGTCACAAGAAGACACAAGAAAACAAACAAAAAACTGAACAATTATTTCTCAAAGTACAAAAAATAAATAAAATAATCATAACATTGAAAAAAAAAATAAAAATAGAAACCCATGACCAAAAATATAATACTCAAATTAATAGAAAATAACTAAATTAATACAGCGTCATGGTGACGTCATTACGTCGTCACGTGACTCCCTCCCGGCGTTCTTTAATCCGGAAATAGCTTTGCTTGAATATCTGAACCGGGAAAATGTTTTTACAAACTAGGATAGTTACGACAACAAGGAACACCGCGTGTGCACCCACGACGAACCGCGCCAGTTTGTGCTGTAACCAAAACGTAAGTTACGTCCGGTGTGTTTGCTTGTATATCGGTGCAGACTTTACTGTAGGACCACGTCCCAGCTCGTGACGGCTCCTCCGTCACAGTGACTTTTTAATTCAACGGCTTTCATAGGGATGTCTGAAGATGTTCTGCCAGAGAACTTATTTAAACTGCTCTTAGGTGAAGAAGAAACTATTACACCCTTTGTTACATGTCAAGTAAACTGTAATTAAACATTTTGTTAGATGTATAACATTTAGTTCAATGAAATTAACTAAGCCAAGGACCAGTTAATGGCAGAAATGTAGAATCAAGAAATCGCTTACATAGAACATTTCTGACTACTTGAAGTAAGTTAAAAAGTCTCAGGAAGAAACAAAACATTCCCCAAATTAAAGAAATATAACATTATGAACTTTCACAGGAGTCAGTCTGCAAAAACCACCCTACTGAGAGCATATCAACAACTCATACTGGAGATCTCAAAAGAACCTAAAACATCATCTGATGCAGGCCTCACTTGCCAAAGTTAAGGTCAGTGTTTATGATTCAACATTGGGAAAAAAAAAAAAAAAAAAAAGGGAGACTTCCAAGGCAGAGCGACATAAGGTACCATCTCACATTTGGCAAAAAAATATCTTGATGATCCCAAATTTTTATAAAAAAAATATCCTTTGTCTGTGTTTGCATTACTGTAGTTCTGGCTTTAAAAAAACATAATTTCAAAGAAAAGAAAAAAAAAAAAACATAGCTTCAGGACCTGAACTCTTAATTCTGCTCTCTACAAGAAAACCTTGAGAGAAAACATCCAGTCACCAGTTAGTTTTTTTTTTAAAGCAAAGTAAAATGAGTTTAGATTATGGCGAATGACCTTACAAAGGACATTCATGCTTGAAAACCCTCCAAAGTGGCTAAATTAAAGGAAACTTGCAAAAAAAAGTGTACATTTGCTTGTTAAATACTGCTAAATATTTCATCTCGAGATTAAGATGCTTTGTAGAAATATGAAAGAAATTAAATATTAAAGCAATTAAAATAGAATGAGCACTCAAACTCAAGTGCTCGAACAAAATCCATTCTGTCGTATAGTTTATTAATTAATTGTTACACTGACTACAATAGCTGCGAAGCAAGCTGTGGTGGATGTAAAAATGGTGAAACATGAACAATGTACAAGTGAGGTCAGTGGTATGGTGGGGGTTGGGGGCTTAACTGCAGATGTGACTCCATAAATGAAATTATGCTTAGGGCTTCATACAACCTTTGGCTGCCATTGTCATGGCCTTTTTTTGAATTAGCGAACATAAAATGAACGCACATAAAATTAGACATACTAGCTGTGAAATCCTGTTCCAAGGACAGTTTGCTTACAAATGTCAAGTAAAAATGTCTTGTGAATGAGTAATATAATTGTTGGTTCCAGAAATTCACCATTTTACGTTCTCTTGTAAAAAGTCCACCTTTTTTTTTTTCTTTTTTTTTAAATGAAATAGATTTGTTTTTTTTTATCAAATATACTTTATTTCTAAAGTTATTTCAAATGAGTGTCTGTTGATGATGACTGAAGATCTCTGCAAGCAACATGAGGCAGGGAGGAGAAGCAAACAGAGGGCAGCTCATGTAAAATGGAAAGGTGTTGACCTCAACACACGGCACCTGCAGGGGAGCTTAAACACTCGGGCAAAATGACGACCACGTCAGAAATTCACTAAAGGGGAACACTTCAAGCCCGTCTCCATCTCCGTATCCCCCGCTGCAACAGCATGTCTTCCTCAGTTAATGCTCTGTATGGTTGGACACACTCACTTAATGCTTGCACAGATGCACTTTTTGAAGTCGCTCTTTCACACATTCACAGAAACTAAAGTTACTTTCTTTTATGTTTCGCCGCTGTGCTCAAATCGTTTGTGCTTTGTCACAGCAGGTTACATGCTCGTTTTGAAAGGTATGAATTAATATGAAACAAAGCAGGGCTCCTTTTATAACAATAAACTGAATTCACACCTCCGCTATGGACCGGATGCAAAACGGATGAAAACAAAGGTGTTGGAATAAAGCAACTTCATGTTGTGTACAGTGAGCATATGTTTCTGCTTAAAATTAAATTGATGCAAGCTGAGCTTTCTTCTTTTGCCTGGATAGTGTAGAGTAAATATAAACTCGTTTACGGCTGCATGGTGGAATATCTGGTAGCGCTGTGGCTTTGCAGCAAGAAGGTCCTGGGTTCAAAGCCCAGCCTGGGGTCTTTCTCATGGAATTTGTAGGTATTCTGGCTTCTTTCTATAGTCCAAAAAAATCACTGTTGGGTTAAAACATCTATGTTAATTACCCTTGTTGTGTGCTTGAATGTTTGTCTGTTCTGTGTGTCTCTGAGTTGTCTTGAGATGGACTGGAAAGCTGTCCAGATTGGACCCTGTCTCCAGTATGGGGGAATTTTATTGCCATATGTCGAGCACACTGCATAGTGTATTTTACTGTAGGTCATCTTGCTGGTGATAACCTAGATCAGTGGTGCCCAAAGTAGGTTCCTCGAGTCCCAGCATCCTGCATGCTTCAGTTCTCTCCCTGACTGTAGTAACAATCTTTTCAGCATGTCAATGTTCGTCTTAGGCCTTCTAATGAGCCGTCATTGGATACAGGTGCATTAAACCCGGGATACTATCATTAGTATGTCAGCTAGCTTTAGCTTTTTAAGCTAATTTTACCGTATAAACTGCTGTGACTCTACAGTTTAGCTTCAAAAGCAGTATTTTGCACCAATGCTTCATAGTCTTTGGGTGGGATTTTTGCATTGACTGAACATTTTCACTCCTTTTTCAGCAACTTTTCAATGTGCATTGTGCAGGCTTTGGCTTTCTTCTGCTACTGCTGCGCATTTCATACATTTCTGCAAATCTTCTGCAGTTTACTTCAAATGCTTTTGCAATTTTCACCAAAAATATTCAGCTTGCAGCATTCACACTGCATTTTTGCAAGAAATACAAATTTTCTACCTACATTTTAAATCATCTGTCTAGAACTGAGGCTTTTGTACACATCTATAAGGACAGCATTTTCCTCCGCTCAGTGTGTTTCCATCATCTCCTCACTGAAACCTCCGCTCCGTCTTGATTTTGCTGCTGATTTAAGTTGGAAACTTTTTCAGCGATGCTGCTCCTGCATCTTGACTCTCTGAGGCGCTCTCTTCATTCACAATTCATTATTACTTTAAACTTTTTTTTATAAGTTGCCTTCTCTTGCCTTCACAGATTTTCTGAGAGGCATTTATTATTCAGAGAGCAAAATACAGGTATTTCAGAGTTGCCCATTAAATTCTGCACTTTTCTCTCTAACAGAAAATACTTTGATGGTGTTGGACTGTCCCTCACACAGCACTTAATGATGAGCCAATTATCCTCACTTTGCATCATTTTGCCTCTTCTCCATTCCACTGTATTTTCTCCTGTTGTCACCACATTTCTAACATCAGTCTCAATATCTTCTGTGGTGTAAGAGAAGAAAAAGAGGTGCACAATTCCTCATTAGGTGCATATACATATCAAGTTTAAATGTGCAGATAAATGCTTCTTTTTATCTGAACAAGAGCAAACAGTAAAGTTTTTCTTTAGCATATTTGAAGTTAATATTTTATATATGTGTATTTTTTCTCATTTTCCAGTAATAATCTGATTTCTTTTTTTTTTTTTATCGAACTCTTAAATAGGAAATGTATAACTTGCTCGTCTTCTCTCAGCACCACAGCTGTATATAAAATTTCTATCTCAAGTATCACAGTCTCAAATATTTGTAAAGCACCAGTCCAGGAAGGAATATCGCTAGGGGGAGTCAATAAACATTGCATCATATGTTTTCAAGTAACACATGACTTTAAAATGTCCCAGCAAAGAAAAGCTACAAGAATATGACTCTAGTTTCTCTGTGACAGAAAATCCATCTGTAAGACAGCGACCTTTATATTTACCAAACATCAAAAAGCTTTACATAAATGATATATTCTATATATGTAGAAACACATTTTACAATATTCTCACCTAAGAGTTGTTGTAAATTTTAAGAAACTTCTACAATATATGTAACTATATATTTTTTTAAATGTACTCCCCTTTTTTAAAAAAAAAAAGAATGACCATGTACTCTCTATGCTACGTTTTCTTGCAGGATCACAGGGTGGGAGCTGTCTGAAGCAATCGTTAGGTGGGAAGCAGTTTACAACCTGGACAGGAACTGACGAGGAAAGAACTGGCAGGTTTGCAATTCCTCGGGAGGCAATCAGTGTCATATGAACCAGATATGAATACACAAGGATTTAAATATTAGAAATCATCACAAAATGCGAACCTAAACAAGCACTCAAAATACTGAAATCAGAAATAAAAAAAAAAAAGATCAAAATGAGTACGGAATACCTTAAGTGAGAAAATCTCAAAACAAACAACAAATGGACGTAGCTTGAAACACAAGATGTTGAAATATGCATAAACGCTTCATGCCCGTTCCTAATCATTGTTGGTGTGCATGGCATCATGAACTGTAACATACTGAAAATAAGACGGTACTCAAAAATAGAAAACATTTTGGCTTTATACAGCGCTCCAGAACGAGGCCAATGCAAACAAGTAAAACAGGTAAAACACTGTTCTGTATTATACAAGACTGAAAATAACAATGTTACCGAAAGGAAAATAACTTGTTTTTTAACCTGCAAATAATGTACCCCTTCGCTGTTGAAAGTTTAGGATAAAAGCCTCTTACTGGGTTGTCTCGGTTTCTTTGGTGAGGCTGTTGAAGCTTTTCTGAGGTTTTTATTCAGAAAGAAAGCTTGCATTGTGCCTTGTGTCTGCTTCTTTTCAGAAAGCTTTGATTTGAACTGTTCCTCATTAGCTTTTCTTTGCGTCTGAAAATTGTGCCAGCTATTAAATATTCACCAGTTTCCAAATCTTGTTGAAACTGCTTCAACTGGATCAAGACTAAGTCGTTTTTGTCGTCAGATCCAACAGTTACGGGGGGATGCTTCGCTGTTTTGTTTTTGAATGTTTCTGTTTTTGTGTGTTTGTGTATCATATTGTTTTGTGTCATCTCGAAATCACAAGCTGCTCTCCAGGGAAGCAAAACAGTCAGAGAAAGCAAACTGCTTTGTGTTCATTTTTATACAATATCCAAGGGGAGGGATTGTTACAGAATAATGAACAGTTAAATTTCTAAAAAGAGCAGGAATTTTTTTGTTAAATGTCATCAAAACAACCAACTCAATGATTATTTTTTTGTTAATGTTGAGTTAAGGAGATAATGCACCGTACAATTAAAATTTGTTTGTATTTATTTTCTCATTTTATTCTGGAATAAAGTTCTGACTGTACAGAAATCTTATTTTACCATATTACCTGAAATGCTATTTACACAAACAGTTTAGCATAAAAAATCACATTACATAAATTAATTGTAATCAAATTACACTGAACTAATGTAGTAATATTGATTGTTAAAGGGTGCTATGTTGTGCACCAAAGACTTAAAGTCTAAAGAAATTTTGTACCTAATATTATTATTATTGAAATTAACCATTTACCTGAGTATGAACTTTTCAATAACTTTCAATAATAGTACCAGTCACTGGTGTTTATTGGCATTTATGTATCAATACATAAATAATGCTACTTTACTACAGTTCAGTCAGCAATTAAAATAAATACTAAATGTAATAAAACTGATTTCAAATATCTTGTAGATGTACAATTTTCCTAAAGCTCTGAATATTAATGAGTATGTGTGGGTGTGATCATGTATACAAGCTCATATAGATTACATTATTATGTAATCACTCTAATCTTATCAGAGGGGTCTGCTGTTACTAAAAAAAGAAATCGTTGGATTGGGTGGAAAACATGCACATGAGACCATGTGCTCTGAATCCATTGGCATTTCATTGCATATTAGAGAACAATGCACCTCTGGAAGAATGCAATGTCTGAATCTGTCTTGAGGTTCACTGCTAGTGATTGATGTGCCTGGTTAATTATTTGAAACACAACTCAGATAAATAACATAGCCAAAAATAAACATGAATCACTAAACACTCTAATAAATCAAATCAAAACCTTTTCAAGATGAGTCTCAGTCTTATGCTTACTCAAATAGTGTGCTATTTTCAGTCGGCTTCCTTCTTATCAGAATCCTGGAAAAATGTTATTAA
This sequence comes from Girardinus metallicus, assembly GCA_903067095.1. Lineage (NCBI taxonomy): Eukaryota > Metazoa > Chordata > Actinopteri > Cyprinodontiformes > Poeciliidae > Girardinus > Girardinus metallicus. The sequence goes on from CAEGAE010075994.1 coordinate 84,173, forward strand.
TTTGAGGTGATAATGTTCCTTAGTCTCTGTGTTCATTTGTTATCTTTTTAATGTCACAACTCGGCCTAATAAATACTGGTTTAGCTTATGAATCACTGAATGGCTTAGCGCCTCAGTGCATTAAAGATCTGCTGTTGTTCTATCAACCTTCCAGACTCCTCAGGTTTTCTGGTTCTGATCTGCTCTGCATCCACAGAACCAGAACCAAACGTGGAGAAGCAGCATTCAGCTTCTATGCACCACAAATCTGGAACAAACTTCCAGAAACTTGTAAAACAGCCGGAATACTGAGTTCCTTGTAAATATAGACTAAAAACCTACCTGTTCAGAGTTGATTTTGAACCATAATAAATGAAACACTCACCAACATTTTGGTGTGTAACAATCGCATTTAGCATAATGTAATGTTTCAATTGTGGACTGTACGTTGTTATGAGGTAAAACAATTTGAGCTGCCATGTTGCTGAAATATGCTATACAAATAACTTGTTGACTTATTGATTCCCAAAGTCAACTCATAACTCAACTTGTCTGGCTACTGAGGGATATTTTTTCCGACATGTGCAGCTAGTTAAATGCTAAGAAAAGTTGTTTGCCTCCATACAGATCGAAGTGCATTTCAGGATAAATTAGTTTTACAAAAAACTTCAGAAGAAATAACCTATTTATCTTGCACAATGATTTTCAGGCTTCGAATGCACTACAATTAATATTTTTGTGTCTTTTTTTTATCTTATCAGCCTAAGGGACCAGCTTATTGCAAAGGCATGTTTTGTCTACAAACACTTTCATGCTAAATATTACTAGAAGAGTGTTTTCACATCATCTGAGCTAGCGTTCAACAACAATTTGCATACACTGTCACAATGAAGTTCAATTGATGCTTACTGTTTATTCATAATCACTGACCTCAGAGAGCACAGATTGAACATTTAACCAATGTTTGCTAAATCTGATATTGCTGCTGAGAGAAGATATGTGAATCACAATACAAATATACATGTTGTTAATGATAGAGAGTGCCCATTCAAATGAAATGTCTTCTATTTGATTTCAATATGCAACTCTTTGAGCACTGAACAATCTTGCATGAAGCTATTATTAAAGTTTTATTAGATGACCACGCTTTGTTCTGTCAGTGAATGGCTGTTATTATGTCATATGAATGGAGTCCCTTCTAAGCCAAAATGAAGTTAGCGTCAATTATATTCAGCTTGTTGGGCTTGTATTACCTTTTAAATCAGTCTTCAGATTTCCAGTATTACTATTCTGGAAAGTCATTTTCATACTGATGGGAAGAAGCTCCAAGAAAGAGCTGAGCGGCATCAATAAAGCGTGGTATGGTGAGAAACTGGGAGACTGCCAACTGACTGTTGGAAGATTTCATATTGTGGAGATAATCTATTCCATTTCAAACGGTTTACGTGATTTTAATGGATGTGCGCTTGAAAATGACTGAGAACGAAACACTTTAAAGCTTGAAGCAAGCACTTAAGTGGAGGATGCAGAAGACGTAAAGAGCCTCTTCAGTTTGACCTTTTGCTGTAATGCTTCACAGATTAAATGTATTCTCCCAGCTGTTTTCATTATTTTTTTTGGTCAGTACCACTAGCACACCTAGAAATTTAAGGGCAGCAGTAAGAAAGGGTGCAGTGGGAAATGTTAGACAACTGGGCAGCTGGTCAATGAAAGTGACGATGTTAACTATCTTAACTGTTTAGAAGTAGTTGTCTTTCATTAGAAAAAAGTGGCCAAATTGGGTATTTCATGTTATTTAAGGGAAACATGCATCATTAAATAAGATAATTTCTGTATTTATTAAAAAATGATTCAAAGGATCTTTATATTTACATATTATATATATCTATTTGTATGAAACACATGGTCTTTAAGTATCTGCCAAAAATAACCATTCTCACATTAACCTAAACATAGTGGACAGTATATCCAGGATCTTTAAGTGATTAGGCATGTTGACTTACACATGGAAACTGTGGGGCAAATTCACGAAACTGCTCTTTTGCTAATTTCTTGTCCTTGCTTTATATATGCTATCTGCTTTATCTCTGCCCTGGATTCACAAAGCGAGCTGTACCAAATACAAGACACAAACATGCCCAATAAGTCCAAAAGAAGCAAACCTTTTGCAATTTTTTTTTTTTTCAGGATGCAGGTACAGACAAAAATATTTCTCAACAAGGAGCTTCAAGTCCTTACACAATACAGGCACTCCCTAAAACTGTGTAAAGAGTGTGTGTGCCTGTGGAGTGATGATATTTAATACCAATAATTGATAGCCGTGGTTTTCTTGTTCGCTACCCCAAAGGATTAAAACATTTACTTTATTTTGATGGCAGGACAGCATGTTATTTTTCCACCTGTATCAAGCCAAGCATTCTTTGATCAGATATCCAAAGAAGAAAAATGAAAATATCAGGAAAACACCACAAATTTTTGGGACTGGCAATCATTATTCTGAAAACAGAAAGTGGATATATTTCTCAGCTTATTATGTATTTTATGCATCTTGTTGAACATTCCTCACTTTACAAAGTATTGAAAAGCACATAGGTTGAGGGGTTGAGAATGATAGCTTGCTTCAACAAACAAAAAGTAAATCTTTCCTCATTTGGGCATTTACAGTTCATCTCTACATTAATATAAGTTAATGTGTGAATCTAGCTTCTAAGTTTGCCATTCTTCTTTTTCTCTCTGCATTGTTGCTTTCCAATGGAAACATGTAGGCCTTGGACCCCGGCTTGCTCCAGTGGTAATTAATTTTGAAGTGCTGCAGATTGTCCTGTCATTTTTGTGTTAAAGATGAAACATAGGTACTGTTTGCTAACTTTCTTGCTTCATGCCCCTCATTTAAGCCTGGTTTGAAAAGTCTGTTCTGTTGACATTTGTTCTTGACCTATGAGTGTAACAACTTTGCAAAAATTATGTTTGCTTTGGGGTAAGTTGAAAAAGTTTTGAAGCTTTTAGATTTTTGCAAAGGTTTAATATTTCAGCTCTGAAACCCAAAGGAGCAACATGAGGAGGAAGTTGTAGTGATTTTCACAAAAGCAACAGATTCACAGAAAAGAAGGAAAAAACACAGAAAAATGGGAAGTGCAGGCTAAATCACAATAAAGAATAAAAATAAATATAGTCAATGCAACATTGATTTATCGATTTTTTTTTTTTTTTTTTTCCAAGTTTTTCATGTGGCTTTACATTTGTAAAACTTCAGAAAAGACAGAAATGGAGATTTTTGCACATTGGGTTGGAGTCATGCACACTGTTCGGCTGGCTTTTTAATAATTTCTTCAAGATCTAACGGGATAAACCACCAAAGGATTCGATCAAGCGAGTTTCATCACACCAGACGGACTTTACACCAAGTTGAAATACTGCGCTTTCTCAAATCACTGACATCTCTCGACCTTTTTCCACTTTTTATCATGTTGCAGACACAAACATCACTGTATTTTAATGTAGTTTTATGTGATAGACAAACATAAATCGGAGCGTATTTTAAAGTGAAATAAGTATACATTTTTTATTTTACTTATTTTGTTGCAAATAAAAATCTTTAAAGTGTGATATTTGTAGATCGATATTTGCTATTGTTTTCATTCCATCACACAGTAGCTGAGCAATATTTTTTGCTGATCTTTCCCATAAAATCCCCAAAAGTTTAATGTACGTTTTTGGTTGTAAAACATTCAAAAGTTACAACAGTTAAAGGGATTTACTACTTTTACAAGGTATTGAGAAATCATTTTGTTTTTGTTAAAATTTAGTAGTACACAGGTTGGAGGAAATGTAAGGTACAACATACTAATTTTAATTGCCTAATTAAACACTGAGCGATCAGCTGCTGAGTGATTTTTGGTTGTCTCCAGAGAATGACCAGAGTTTCAGGGAAGGTATCATTTCTCAGTGCCATGCCTTTAACAAACACTGACTCATGTTTATGATTCAGTGTTACTGTGGAATTGTTTTTGTCTAATTTACTCATGCTTCAGTCCACACTCGGTTTGTCACTTCTTCCTTTACAACTACTTAGAGTTTTGCGTTTCACAGTGTTGCCAAACAGATGCCCGTAGTGTGCGTATGTATTAGAATCAAAAATGGACCCATCCATAGTTGAGTGCATCTCCTTCAGGCTTTGTAAATATAATAAGTACTCAAAGAGACATTTTTCCAGCCCACTTCCCGCAGTGCCAATGAAGAGTTCACAAGCTCTGTCACGTCTGTGATTGCAGCCTGCGCTCCGAAGCAGCCAAACATAAAGCTTCAGCGCTCACCAGTCTGTCCTCGGCACGTCCTGGCAATTAGGGCTACAGCCCTGGGGGAAAAGCATGACAGATATGAGAAACGGTGCTGCTTTAAAGACCACCAGCTGTTTTTGTAGGAACACAAAGTAAACTAACTTGGAATTTCACATCTGGCCTTCTCTTTCTTGCCTTTCCCTTTTCCCTCTGCCTCAATGAAGTTCATGATATCAGCAATCAGACTAAATGCTTATTTAGTCTGATTGCCTTTTGAATGAAAGATTTAAAGGGAAACGTTCCTTTTGAATGAAAGATTTGAGAAAATCTTTCATTTCCTTTTGAATGAAAGATTTGAGAAAAAAACTGGCTTTAAAGGGTTTGTAATTATGGAGCTAATATGCGAAAGTAAGTCAATGAAAACGTGACAGTGGTGATGCATATTACAACAGCTTTGAAGCCAAAGTTTATATACATTTTATTTTTACTTAAGAACAATGACATGAGAATCTTTTTGCACAACAGGAGCTGTAAGAATAGTTACTTTGAAATCTTCACACAATAAAACATCTTTAGTGTCAGTAACACATCTGGGACCTAAATTGCTTGTAGAACATTAGTCTCTATCAAGTCTGAATATTTTTCATTGCAATGCTCATCTCAGTTTTCCCTCTTTTCTCCCACTACCTAAAGGAGTTCCTCATGGTCCCTTCCAGGACTCCTACTCTTTACATTGTATGAGGGATTTGATTACTGTGCTAATTTACAATATTATAATTTATAATAAATTATAAATTCCTACTAGCAGGAACCTCCATTCCTGCTAGTGGAGGTTGGACTAGCAGGAATGAGAATTTTAATTCAGAGAAATTTAAAAACTTTTAAGTAGACTCTTACTTTTTAGGACAACACTGACGTAGGCCAAAGAATCAATCCTGACAAAGTTGCACATTTGCTTTATTTTGTGGAAAGTTGTGAGTTTTTTTTGTGGCAGTGGGTTATTTTACGATTAAAAAAGAAACACCTCTGATCAGCTCTTATCTCTCTAATGAAGGTGATCAAAATATGACGCTCAAGGGAGGAGGGAGTTTATTATTTATGGATCTGTAAGTGTAAGTTAATCTGGTGGAAACTGACTTGTTCTGACAGCCTCTTTATATGGCAGCACTTTGACATCAGGGAATGAACTGACTATGCTGCCAGCAAGAACTCCCTTTTATCCTTCACTCGTTTTTTTTTCCAAGTTTATTTTTTCAATTTCAAATTAAGCCTCTTTCTATTTTGCTGGTTTCAGACTTCATTTGTCCATTCAGTTTTTTTTGTTTTTTTTTTATTGAAAAGAGGTACATACCAGAGGCTAAATATTTGTGAACATAGGATTTAGCATGCTATACCTTTTCCGTTGCTCTTTCGGGAGTTTTCATTCTTTTGCAGTACCTTGCAGTAAAATGTCAAACTTGCTCAACAGTTCTAAAACTATGTCCCAAGAGGGGGCGCCTCACCTTGTCTTTCAAGGCAACACCACTTATGATTGCCATGTCAACACTGCTCCTCATCCCTATAGACAGCAAGTGACACATTGAGTGCAGAGAGGCATCCATAAATAAAACCCGACCATCTTCACAACTACTTTGGTTTCTGGGTTTCATAGCAACATTTATTTTCATACTTGTAAGGGTTTCAATTTTGTGTCATAGCTTTGCCATATTTTATATCATTCCACGGTAAAAAAACATATATAGAATTTGTTTTCATAAAGCATGTCGAATTTATCTGTTTTAAAAGCACTTTAGCAAGGTTATATGTGAACTTTTTATGTTGCTGTTCTCAAGGCAGTCCAAGCGTGGAGAACCCCATTTCTACACTGCAGCAGGAGCCTCTATATGAGCTGTCACTTCGAATGCTATCAGAAAAAAAATGGTCAATTTGATGGGATTGGTGTTCTGAGCTAGAGATCTATTTAAACTTTTTGCACAAAATGTTTGTTTGATTACTCTCTCTGGATTGTCTTACAAAGCCTTGCAAAAGTAAATATACCCCTTGATTTTTGTTGCGTTTTGTCAGGATACAACCACAAAGCGGTGCATGACTGTGAAGTGGCAGGAAGACTTTACATTGTTTTCAGAATGTTGTTCAAATAGAAATTGGAGATAGGTGGCGTGCCATGTGAGGTGGAAACTAACTCTAAATCACCAAGAACACACTGTGAAACGGTGGGGTGAGAGCAATGGGAGGATTTTCTGCAGCAGGGACAAGCTGGTCAAAGTTTAGAGAAAGATGGATGGAGCTAAATACAGGGCAATCCTGGAAAAAAATCTCTTAGAAGCTGCAAGCACTTGAGACTTTGATGGAGGTTCATTTTGCAGCAGGAAAATTACCCTAAACATACAGTCAGAGCTATGATGGAAAGGTTTAGATCAAAGGAAACGAATATGTTACAATGGCCCAGTTAATGTCCAAACTTCAGTCTTACTGAGAATCTGAATCATTTGAGGAATTATTGAAAAAAGAAAAAGCAAAAATGTCTGTCTGCAGATGTGCAAAATCTCAAGAGAAGACTATGAATTTAGTGCTTGTAGTCACAAAAAGGAGACATATTTAAAGAGGTATGAATAGTTTTCAATGCACTAAATACTTGAACCCATATGTACAACATTGACTTCAACTAATAGTTAATGAAAAAAAGATTTTGTCAGTCAGTTGTTTACACTGCTCACTGTTGAAAATCCTTAGAAAGCATGAGAGTATGGTAAATGATATTTAATAGGCTGTTACATAAAAACAGATCAGTATATTGTTACTGTGAGATATCAAATTTCATAACTGGAAAATATTTTAAGAAAAAAAAACGGATTGTGAAGAGAAATGTAAGTGATTGGTTCCTTGCTTCTACCACCTTAATTGGGTGTCATAAAATGTTATCTTGCATTTGTATATATTAACGTGAAACAAGGACGTACACATCTTGAATAGTTCCTGTTAGAAATGAATAATAAATTTATCAAACACGTGGTGACGAAGGACCCTCGAGTAATGTGTTCAGTTCCAGATTTGCACTGCTGTACATGCACCTTGCAGCTCAGTCAACTATAAAAATTATATAAATTTGAAACGGCTACATTTGTTTTTGTTGTTGTTTTAAGTACAATATTCAGATAATGTTTTGTGCAAAGTCATCCAGTGTAGTTTATCTTACTAGCAAGTTCTAATGTCAACAAGAACACTTTCAGATACAGGACGAGTGCATCAAAGTTGTTGTACTTTGAATAAAAGGCTTAATACAGAGCGTACAAATTGTCTGTGCTCAACAAGAAGTAGCAGGGGGAGAAAAGAAACATTTCCCAATCACACTGCTTGGATTTACAAGTTTGTCTGTTAAGTGTGTGTGTGTGTTTTTTTTTTTTTTTTTTTTTTCTTTCTAAATTAACTTTTTGTAATAAATGTTTCTTCCGTGGTTGTCTGCAGCAATATATGTGCTCTTAAACTGCACTGTCTGTTTGCTGTGCATGGCAAGTAGTTCCTAGGTATGAACTACAGAACAAAAATATTATGCAGAATGGCCCATGTAATTTCTGTTCCTTTGTTTATTATATAATTATGCGAGCACTGATTTGACTTTCTAGATTCATGACAATTCCCACATTAGCACAGATAGGCAAATTTAAAGCAATGCACTGATTCTGAACACTGTCAGCTTGAGAAAATTAAAAATGGCCAATCAAGTAATCAGGAACTCCATAAATGAAAATATAATGAGAAATAGCCATATTTGAAAGGTGGTCAGGGAGTATTATGTGTTTTCCAGGCACATAGGTTCACTTTATGCCACAATCAAGTAACTGCTACCTTTATCCATCCATCCATTTTCATTACACCCTTGTCCCTTTGAGGGGTCGGGAGGTGCTGGTGCTTATCTCCAGCCACGTTCCGGGTGAGAGGCGGGGTACGCCCTGGACAGGTCACCAGTCTGTCGCAGACTGCTACCTTTAGTTCTTATGAAAATAATGTATATTAAAAAAAACTGAAAAGAAATTTGACTTCACACTATAGCCGTATCTGATGTCTGTCTCTTTAAGAACCTCCTACCCCTCCCAGCACTCCCCCTTCAACATGCCATCACAATGATGCCATTTACAACTGTTCTTAGGAGCATGGTTCCACACGGAGTCTAGTAATTGCTGCTGCCGCTAGTCTGATGGAACTGAGCGGGGTGTGTATAGGGGAGGGGTGCTCTGTGGGGTGAAAGTTTGACTGCAGACTGAATCTCTAAGGCAGAGCTTTGTGTAAATGGGCAGTGCATTATATGAACAGGTGCTTAGGCACCCTCAAATGGCTACCAAGAGAGACTTAAGTATTTCTCAACCATGCATGAATGAGTTAAAGCAACACTTTGAGTACATGTTTAATGAGGAAATAACATCGTAACAAGACCTAAAGCTCAAAAAGTCAATTTCGTATATTACTCCACATTCATGGAATATTTTTTAAATACTCTTAGACAGTAATTTAGTGTTTAAATGGCTTCTGAAGGTGATTGGTCCACTGGATTTTATTTAGGAGTATCAGAGTAAATGCACAGTGTTCAAATTTGTTTCATAATTACGCCCTACTTGATAATGGTTTATCAAATACATCCCAATAAATATACTGAAGTTTGAGTTTCTGAATATGTTTAAAAGGCACTGTTTATAGTCGCATAGTTAGTTGTTGGAAACAGCGAAGCTATACTGGACTTGCTTAGACTGTCTGCAATTAAATTGCAAATTGCCTTTTTGCTTGATTGGCACTATATAATATATGCAATCAAAATCTACTTAAACAATAAAAAGTGTCTGAATTACATGAGGAACATATAGATCATTGCCCCTTATATGATGAGGGGTTACTTGGAATAAAGCTTTGAGTGGAACACTGGAGCTCTTGCTCTTTTAAACTAGAGGCCATTAGACTTTCAATAATGTGCTTGTTTATCATAATAGCCAAGGGTGTCCTGGTCAGACAGGCTTTTTTCTTTATCCTTGTCAGTTGCTGAGTGTCCAGGCTTGATAAATATCCCATTAACGCTTGTGCTCCTCTTGGTAGCCTGGCCATGTGGGAATATTGTTTTCCCGCACACACACACTTTAACATCCTCAAGTCTATCTAAATGTTCATGCCAACTCATGTCTCTTAGGGAAGCTGCAAAAAATGTCATTAGTCTCCCTGTGTTTTGTGACCACACAGCCAAAAAGCTATGCATGTGTGTGAGGGTGTGTGTATGTTATTCAGACCACTAAACTCACTTCCACTGGACCTACTTGAGCACCTAGTTTGCAGGATTATATAGCACTGCCCTGCAGGTATTTTTTTTTTCTTTTTTTTTTTTTTACATTTCCAAATCCGTCACTCCCCTTCAGTATGCCCCATAACAACTCTCTTACAATATCCTCCTGTTTGCTACATTATAACAAGTAAATATAAAACACTCCGGTTTTATACCACACTCTGTCTCAGCGGTCATGTGGCTTTTACCTTTTTCATAGTTTTTGAAATGAGAGGAGAAATCAATTTGTTCCTCTGTCACAACAAGACATGTATTTCAAAACCAGCAGGCAATTTTGGGTCGTTTGTTGCTTTGCTCCTGGTTCCATGACGGCTAAAAAAAAAAAATGTTTCCTGTAAACGGAGAAATATATAATATGCCACTTCAAGTAAAAGTTTGATAATTTAAGTCCAGCGATTTAATTTCACACAAAGCCAGGTTTGTTTGGGTAGCTCTTTTACTTTCTTCAATACACCTAATCATTCATTTGAAAATGGTTATCTAATCGTCTAATAATATTAATCTGAAACATTTAACAAAAAAAACCTCTCAAACACAGCAATTACTTTTTCACAGAACTTCATGTGCAATAACGCAGCATTCATATATTCAGCATACAAATGGTACAAACAGAGTGGGTTTAAAGCAAATATTTCACTTTAGTGACAAAGGTTTTAATATTGGCTGCCGATGACTATGTTTAAATCTACACTGATAAAGAGACGCAGCTGGCTAATATCATGTCTGCATGTTTTTCTGGGTGAATTCAAACTGCGGTTTTGATTGTGAGTTCAGACTTGAGTCTGCATTTGACCAGAAAGCAGACAAAATGGCAGGTTATACAGTATTTAATATTCCAAAGAGGTGCTATCACAGCAGAGGGGATGTGCCCTGCATTGATGCCCAAAGTTTTCTTGGCCCCATGCAGAGAATAGCAGCAGAAACTAGGAATGAAATCCTCCAGATCATCCATTTTGTTCATCTGTGCACTGCAGATGTAACTGATAAATGGGTACATGTGAATGTTGTTGTTATGGCTGCTGCTGTGACCATGAAAGGGTGAATTTTAAAGAGGAGGAGATATTTTTTTCTTACTGTTTCTGCACTTTGTTCACCTCAGAGTGGAATGAAGCAGTTCAGTCTGAAATGTAATTAAAATGCCAAGCAACATTGTTTTAAATTAGCAATTTAATTGTGTTTGGATTGCACAACCATATCTTTAACATGTCATCAATATTCTCTTTTTTCTATTTTTATGTTGAAAAGAAGCAGATTATTTGGGCTCTCAGTAGGGAGGTGGTGCTTGCAGACTGAGCTGCAGAAACTGCCTGTCAAAGTTCATCCTGGTTAAAATTAGTTTTTAAAAAATGTATACACAGTGCCAGTTAGAGGTTAGCATGCACTCATCATGACCATGAATCTCATTCACTTTTGGCTTGCAGAGATCCATTTAATTTCCATTTCCGTTTTGGAATGGTGGTGAAATGTACAACTTCAAAGAATTGTAAAAACAGGAACTAGGTGCACATGTTTGAATTTAATGCAGATTTTTCTATTCCTGGCACGTGCAAAATTTGTCATTCAGGCTCAAAAATTATGCATCAATCCCACTTTTATTATTTATTTATTTTTTTAGACGTCATCAACAAGTTATTCGTATAATTCTGCCAGGATATTTTAGTATCCTTCTTTGCAGAATATCTTATTTAAAGTTGCTGGTCCCCTGCCATGGACACCATTTTCAAGCGTAGCTCATAAATTTTCCATATATGTTGCGGTTCAGTAGGTGTAAGATCCAAACTAAAAACAGTTTCAATTTGTGCTTGGGATCAATCTCTGGCTGGAACACTCAGTTTTATCATGACTTCACTCAGATGAGAGGTAACTGGTAATGATGTTGATAATCAATAGCCAGCTAAAACTAAGAAGAAAGCCTAAAATATTTTGGAAATTGGAACATTAGTATCACTGTCCACAGTGAAGTGATGTTATCAACATGGACTAAGACGGTGCTCAATGTATTTGAGCTTGTATACTCAGTTATTGCTTTTAAAAGTCAATGAAGTTGATTTTTATAATCCTACCAACCAAAAAAGAATGGTTCAAATGATTATTAAAATAGAGTTGCCTCTGTATATTTCCATAAAACCATAAGTTTGTTAATCTGGAAGAGATGCATGGATTTAAATGACTTCCTGTTATTTTTAAACTGCAGAGAACATTTATTTCCTAATTATCAGAAGAGACTCGGTATGCAGTCTAGAGACTCTATTATTTAGACACCCTATTCAAAGTTATCTCCACAATCTTTCTTCTGATTGGAACTCTCATTCAAACTTCTTGATTTTAATTATACATCTTGAAGAGATATGAATAATTTTGACCCCTAAATTAATGTGGCAATCAAATTTTCAGGTACATTTCAAGGAATACTTACTGTAAGTCCACACTGTGCATTCCCATACTACGACAGTCACAGTCACACAACAAGAATAAACAGCATGAAGCTTCTGTACAAAACGAATAAATGTCAGGCACCAAATGAAGCACTGTCTAGAGAGCGCAAGATTAATTGTAGCCATTTGTCAACTTCCCCGAACCAGGTGTCTGAAGAAGTCAATAGTCTGCTAATTACATGGTGTTAGAAGCCAGGGTCTGGCACTGTGAGTTTGGCTGGAAGTCATTATCGGAGGTCCCACGCGCCGCAGACCTATTGGCACGAGGACCAGAGACGAGAATTAGTTGTGAGTACCAGACATCGTCGAAGCACAGGGGGTGACCACCACACCGTACTCTCTGAAAAGGCTAAATTATACGTTTTAACAGAAGTAATGCACATATCATGCACAGATGTGAATTGCAAATTAATGAGACTCGTGGACACACATCACATTATTAAAGTTGAGTAACAAGTTCCAATTGATAAAGTTTAATTTCTAAACCAAAACACGATCCCTGATAGTGTGCCACTGAATTTTATTAGTAAGAGAAATACAACCTCATAAATTATTTCTGCTGTTTGCAGAGAAATAACACATTTCAGATCAGTGACAACTGCTTGTCAACCAGATATTTGCTCCGGCTGCAAGACGGGAAAATGCTAGCAGGTCTGGTTTATCACTGCTAAATCTGAACATGATGCTAACTCTACATAGGATCGCTCATTTGCATCTGATAGTATTGCTTTCTCTGCATTATCTGCTAATGATGCCTTCTGCTTGCATGTCATTTCTTTTTGTTTTTTGTTTTTTTGTAGACTGCATTCAATAATTCTCAGCTTTGCTGCCATTCAGTATTCAGCTGCACAGTAAATTCTTACTAGCTGAGAGTCATGTATGAGTTTGTATGCTTTGATTCTGGCAACATTGATAAACTGAAGTGAGTTTCAGTGGCTATTCATGCTGAACATCTTGGTTGAAAGGGGCCATTGATGTGTCTGACACCAGAACAAAGATGTCTGAAATCTATTTTTACTTTCCTCCTGTTTTTAATTTGTTAGTCGTGTGTTATTTACCTGCTTTAAAGACACAATGACAGATGCTTGTTAACAACATTGCCATTTCAGAGGATGCCAGAGAGACCGACTCCAACAATACGAGGTCTACTGTCTACTGAAACTGAGGTTGTTTTCTGAAACTCGGTGCCAAAAAAATAAGGATTTAGGCAAAAAACTTTTTTTTTATTTTTGTCCTAATCTAATTACAAACTTTGATGTGTTTGAAGGGGATTTCATGAAACAGACAAACATAATATTTAGCATATTTGCAGAGTAGAGTGATAAAATACAAGGTTTCGAGACTTTTTAAAAATAAAATCTAAAAGAACAGTATGCATTTGTCTTCACTAACACAGTCATAACATGTGCATTCCTTTAAGTTTCAGCAGCACTGACTTTATGGGGGAAAAACAGAGAACCTGTTCAAGTGAAGTTTAAACATTACTTCCAGAGAATCTATGACTCTCTGTAAAAGCAAATTCAATAAATGTAGTTTGTTTGACTGTATTGTTAAGAGACATTGCACCTCCTCATTAATATTTGTATGTCTCTTTAATTGAGTTGATTTTATAGAAGTCCTGTGACTGATATCCGATCAGCCACAGCAATGCTTTTTCCCCCCCGTCATTTTGCTGACTCCACATCAGAGTTGTTCCACCCCAGGGGTCTCAAACACCAGGCATTTTCATCGTCATATTCACTCCAGTCATTAATCAGTTACCTTATGATCAATCACATGTCAGCCACACCTTGGCAAGTCTTGCATTCGTGCATCATCTATAATATGTAATTGCCTGCTTGTGAATGGTCATGAATTATTGGACAAAAGTTGTCCCCAGGATGGAACAAAACCTGAAAATCCTTCAGAATTGATATAGCATCCCTACGCTGCAATTCAAAACATCAATAACTGAATTATATGTACATACTGATGATGTACATACAGAAACCTTCTATATGATTAACAAAAAAAAAAGGCAGCAGTGGGATTAGGTTGGTGGGCACGGTGTTGGTTAAATTCGTGTTCACTTCCCCAGAGAGGAGGAGGAGGAGAGTGGGAGGACTAATTGTCTTTGTAGAGGCTCACATAAAGTGTAGGGTCATTAGTGTTAATTATGCTGTGCTGTCACCAAGGCAGCTGTGATTATCTGACTTCTATTGTTGGTGGAACTATCATTGTCCTCACAGTGTCTGTGTGCAGGGACGTCTTCTCACCTGTGTGTGCCTCGGTGCTTCTGTTGTTTTCAGACTAGCCAAATCCAGGCCGTTCACAGCTTCGCTTGCTGTCATCAGTTTGTCAGCTCCTCCTCTGGGTATAATTACAATTGCACCTGAATGTTGATGAAAGCATCCACTATTTGTTTTGCATTTTGTTTGGCTGATAGGGCACCTACAGTAACTCTCGACATACAACTCTGTTGACTCTGATTACCCAAACTATTGTACGTTATCAGATGTCAAATCAGTCCAGTGTGTAATAACACTGACAACTGAAAGTCTAAGTACATACTAATATTTCCAAATGTGGCTGGACGTTGGTGCACGAAGGCAGCAGGAATTAAAGTGTTTCTGAGCAGAACTATCCTAAAACACAAGTTATTTTATTGCACTCTGCATGAAATGCTTCGTAGGCATTAGCCAAATCACAAAATTGCTCAGCGTTTATTGGTCTTGAATGCTTATGCAGAACTTCCCAGAGTTTGTCATGAATTAATTCTACTGTTTGTGAAGGTCACAATTTTAAAATTATATGTCATCAAAAAAGTTTCTAACTTACCAAGTTCACCAGGAAGAACAGAGCATTGAAACCAATATTTCCAGCAATAAAACCTAATATCTGGTGGATGCAGAATTAATATTTGTGGCAAACTTGTAAAGAAAACAGCATGCAAATTGGTATAGTCTTGTAGAGTCAACACCACCACAGGGAAATGAAATAGGCTTATTATTAAATTAGTCCATGTGAGTTCAAGTTGTGCCAGATTTATATTTGAACTGCCTATTACTGTTCACACTTTAATGAAACACTGAGCATGGAAAAACTGACAAAATTTTTTTTTCTTTATATAATCCTCTAGGTCTTAGGCTTTATTTAATCTCCAGAGTGAGCTGCGAAGATGTAAGTCCTCTCATATTTACTCAGAAAAATTCAAT